>OMLF01056160.1:0-17315 GCA_900302615.1 Holocentrus rufus | reverse complement strand
GTAATATGGATGTTTTAGTAAATGTAAAATTTAACTTGTTTTCTGTGCAATGATGGTTGTGTTCTATAAAATGGATCAGAGTAAATATACCTCTTTTCTAAAAAACATGTCATCCATTATTTCCAACATATTTTGAGAAACCATATTGGTGATCTAACCCCTTGTTATCACAGAGAATTTAGATGCTATTTATATGGAGAAGTGGACCAGTTTAGCACAGATCTAGTAGGTATGTAAAAATACTGATGTATGCACTGGTTTTGTTTGATAGTTGACAGTTCTTTAGCAAAAATGCAGTACATTTCATTAGAAACTTTCTGCCCCATGGCAGAAGAGGTAAACATGATGCTTGATGATGATGCTTTAAGTTTTTTATATGTATCCTATAAATTACTGATTCTGTCCACTGACATTCAGAATTTAATATGTAATAGTTTTTTGTCAGTACTAAAGACAAAAGCACTAGAAATATAAATATTTTTTTAAATGTGCAATAAAGACAAATCGCCGTTTTTTTTTCTAAAAGGGAACATTTAAAAGGGAAAAATGTGAAACAATGACACTGCATACAAAGGTATAAAGTCAGATATAAAAATGTAAACCGATGTAAGCCAAAATATACACAACCAGGGCAAATGTTAACATTTATATAAGACACAGGGCCAGGATGAGGAGAAGTAGAGATGATGAAGACGAACAGATGAACATCTGGATCTCTGGATCAGGGCACATGGTCTTCATGTGCAGAGATACTGCAGGTGAAGATGGTGCAGGTCTTCACTGTGAGGAGCTTGATGCTGCTGCAGTGAATAAGGTGAACATCCTCTGCTGCTGGATGTCTACTGATGTCCTCTCTGTTGCTCTGTGGCCATCACAAAATGACTATGGGAGGGAAATAATTAACAGTAAAGAGTGGGTCATAGTTTTATGTTTACAATATTCTTATGGCACAGATATAAGAAGGTAATAAGAGGGGAGCAACACTCAAGGATTCTAATGACAGTGCTGTTGCTGTGTGGCAGGGATACCAGCTTTTTAACTGGCCATAGCTTTAATGAAGACACATTACTGAAAGATATGTAAACAGCTTTCTATTACAAAACATGGAAATCTCTTTTCTCATTAACATTTAGAAATAAAGTCGGTAAATGTGATGAAGCACGGCCGTGGTAAGAACAGTATCATCCAGCCAACTAACGTTTCTTGAGAGTAGGTGACAAAGAAACAAACGGGAATGTTATAAAATACATTTTGGTTTCCAGCATTCGGTAGCTATAAGCACAAAAGTAGATTACTTCAACTTAGTTAACACTAAATGCTGGTAAGTTAGACTAATTTCTGAAAGTGTGGACACAATTAAACACGGTAATATAACAGCTGGTAATAAAACTTGAATGTATGAACCTTGTGCACCATAATCTCAGCAACAGATAACTGATGAGTTGGACTTTTATTTCGGCGTTTTACATTTACTTACCTTAAGTAGCTGGAACAACCGTAGGCTGTCTGGTGCATCGGTCTTGTCTGCTGCTGTGAAGTTGCTCCTGTCAGTTAGCACCATAGCACGTAGCTTAGCTTAGTTTAGCATCAGCGGTCCTCGGCTTCGAGCTAGGTGGGCGTTTCCACAACCACCACGCTTTCCCTCTGCCCGCCCCAGCTCCACCCACGCCCCGCCTCTTTGTCCATATTTAGAATAACTGGCAGTTGGTTGGAGCCAGCCTCTGCCAAGATGGTGACACTCAGACCTCTCCACTTGAGCTTCAAAACCTCTCCTCAGAAACCTATGAATGACGTCACGGAGACTACGTCCATATTTTTATACAGTCTATGTAGCTAACCAGCTTTGGGGCCTTGCTGGATCAGAGGAGAGCAGACTGAGAGCGGATGGGAAGCACAAGGTTTTTGTTACCAAGCTTCTGAGTGAGTATTAATTCTGTAAACTGTAATTGTGTGCACATTTATGGGTAAAAAGGACAGCATTTTTATTATAGATCTTGAATCTTACTGATAGTGTGCCTCGGACACTACCACGCATGCTGCTGCAGTAGAGGTGCTCAGGACTTGCTGCTGCCACAGAGACCTGCGTCTGGTACATGGTCTGTTCCAGGGCATGAAATTAAGAAAATATTTTGGGGGCAATTTTGGCCCCCACAGCCCAATAAGTGGGGGCATTTTCAAAATGTTTGGGGGCCATCGAAAAAAAAAAACTTAGATCTTCAAGTTATTTTAAGATTTAAATGCACAAAGCCATCACTACTTCGCCGTCTGCCAACCCAAATAAATGTAAAGCTTACCATTTCTTTTTCAGAGAAAGTGTGGAAGTAGTAGCTACAGACAGAAAACAGGAGACAGCTGTAAGCAGACTAATGCAGGCTTTATTTATTTAGCTCTTGACAGCCTGAAAACATGAAAACATCAGCATTCCAACATGAGTTGTCTATTTTGAAAAATAAAGGCATATTCTCAGCACAGTAGATTTAAATATAACTCATATGCTTAGTCATGTAAAGGCACATTTTCACAACAGGACATTTAAGTTTAACCCATGTGCTTAGTCCTGCATATCATAAACATAAAAAGCATATTTTCACAACAGTACATGTAAACAGAACTCATATGCTTAGTCCTCTATCATAAACATAAAGGCACATTTTCACAACAGGACATGTAAGTTTAACTCATGTGCTTAGTTGTCAATATCATGAATATAAGGACACATTTTCACAAGAGGACATTTAAACTTAACAGACAGTTAAGTTAAACTTAACGGTGCTTGTCCTCTATACAGTATCATAAACATGAAGGCCATTTTCACAACAGTACATTTAAACAGAACTCGTGCTTAATCCTGTTTAAAGGCACGTTTTCACAAGAGGACATTTACACTTGCTTGTGCTTAGTCCTGTTTGTCATAAACATGAAGGCTACATTTCACTATCAGACTCAGACTCTGCTATCCATTTCCTGGACTGCTGTTGCTGTTGGTGCAGCTGCAGCAGTTGATGTGAAGGACTGTGGCCTTTTACCATATGGTTTTGTTGATGGGCACCTTTTCCTTTGTTAACTTTGGAACCATTTCTTTACTGCAGCTTCCACGATTCCAAGAGCATCCTCTTCTTGTGGTCGTTCTAGAGAGATGTGCATGAGATGTTCTATTGTGTTTGTTTTGAGGCTAATTCTCCAATCTGTCTTGACTCTGTTCAGAAGAGAGAAAGCTCTCTCAACTTCGATGTTGACACTGGCAAGACCTGAATGATCTCAATGACATGAAGCAAGTTAGGAAACTGCTCAGACCAGATTTGGGAGATCTGAGGCCACAGGTTTCCCCATGTGACACCTGTATTGTTTCTTTTAATTACTTTCTTTAGAACTGCATTACACACTCCCATTGGAAGTGAGAACCTTGAAGTGTTCCAGGAGTGCTACTTCTTCATTGCCATATGTAGCTAAATCATCATTGGATTCAGGCCATAGCTTCGTGTCAAACTTCAACATTGCTTGAAGGATTGTGTGATTTTAACTGAAACCTTTCATCCAGGCAGGCAACTAATTCATTGATGAGCTCCTCTGTGGACGTTTTCAATTTTTGTTCAGCCTCAGTGAATTGCCCTGTGAGCTCAATGCCCCTGTAGTTTCCTTTCTCACATGCCATCTTTATGGCTTTTAATTTCTGTCCATCATGCTTCACCATGTCTTTCAAAACTTGCCCTGTGATACTGACTGCCTCTACTGCTGTTGGGAAAGAAATGTTATCCTTCTGGAAAGTAAGTGAGAGGTGTGACAGCTCAGCCAAAACATCAATGTACAATCCTATGTGTAGAACGAAATTGTGACTGTGAAATTTCTAAGCCAGCCTCTCACTTTTGCAACATCGCATTTCTCTATGTCCTTGCGTTGGTCGCTCCCAATGTCACTCAAATGGGTAATACAGCAGGGAGATTGGCTTCAAGTGCCTTAATTGCTCTTCTATGATGGTCCAACCATCGAACCCCATCATCACCTTGTAGGTGTCATAAGTGTTTGCCCAAGAGTGTCTGACATTCCCTCAGTCGTTTACCTGAACCTCGGTAAAAGGTGTGTAGAAGGCCAAGAAACCATCAACCTCTTGACTGAAGTATGTTCCCTGGAATGCATTTTTGCATGCAAGTTCTAAACGATGAGCCACGCAGTGAATGCCCATCAGCCACGGCATCTCATTTTGTAGCTTCGTGTAGATCCCCTGCCGACACCCAAAATTAACACTGGCTCCATCCGCACCAAATCCTAGAAGGTGTCCTTTATACTCAGGTAATCCCTTGGAAGTCCACTGTGACTTGACACACTTCAGGATGCCGTCAGCTGTGGTGCACTCTGTATCCTTAACTCCGACAAATTTCATGACAGGCACATGGTTATGTAAAAATCTGCAGTACACAACCTCTTTCTCCAAAGTTGAGCGGTCAGTGCTCTCATCCACAAGGATACTAATGTATCTTGATTCTCTAATTTGCCTGGTAATCATCATGTCCTGTATTTCTTCAGCAAGGTACTGAGTAACGACTTGTGCCTGTCTGGGGTTTTTATATGTGTCTTCGAGTTCCACACCATGTCTCTTCTCAAGGTTAATGAGAGCTGGGAAATATGCAAAGGGCTTTTCATGCTTAGCTATGTGGTGTGAAATGTCAAAAAGCTTAACCATTCTCTTGAAAACTTCTGTCTTCATGTGGCACACTACATCTACAATGGGCTCCTTATGTTTTAACTGATTGCAGCAAGCATCGGTGAACAAAAATATAAAAGTGGGTTATTAATCAATATATCAGTGTGTTTATATGCAATTCAATATTCTCTCATTTATAATTAAATTATTTTCTAAAAATAGCACATGAAAAGCAGTGGTAGTGTATTCACTCTGCAGTATAAACAACTAGATATAAATAATTGGTTATATAAAGATATGGTTGCTAAATATTAGTCTGATTTTCTATAATTCAACCAGTTTTAGCTTGATTTTAACATTTTTAGCCTTCTATGAGAATGAGAATAATATTAGTAGGCTGCCCCCCTCGATTAAACATAAAAGGAAGCTGAAAACCTAGGGCTGGCCCCCAAAAAATTGAAGCTTCATCGTTGCCATGGTAATCGACCATGAAGTCCGTGATCGATTATTATTTATTTATTTATTTTATTGTGCACATGCACAATAAATTTCGCCCGCTGGGTGTTTGCAACTCGGGGCCAAAGAGGAGAACCAAGAACCGAGTTATGGCTCTCAGTCAAACACTGAGAGCCGTATGTTGCTGCAGGATGTAGACGGTGATGTTAGCTTTAGGCTAGCATCAACTCGACACCTTAGCTAACGTGCCACACAAAAGATGTGATAAATTCTTAAAAGTTAGCGTGGTATCTTGCGTTGTGCAAGATACCTTGCACAAGCAAGGCACTAGTCTTATTAATAAGACTGATTATAATAAAATAAGCAGAAATGTAGCCTAATAAAAGAAAAAAAAAGAAAAGCTGTAAACAAAATCATTTAAAAGCAAGTCTTAAGTGTTTTGCCAGTAAATGTTTCTTTTTATTTTATTTTTTAATTTTATAATTTTATTCTTATTTTGTTTTTTACAAAATAAGAATAACACACATTTATACACACACACACATTCATAAATTTACTTGTACCTTTGATACTTGCCAGAAAATTACTTTTGATACTTTTAAGTACATTTAAAATCAGATACTTGAAGACTTTTAATCAAGTAGTATTCTTATGGGTGACTTTCACTTTTAACAAAGTAATATTTTAGTAAGATATCTTTACTTTTACTCAAGTATGACTATTGGGCACTTTTTACTACACTGTTCTTTCAGTGTTACTTTACATTTTCACATTGTCATTTTACAGTTTAAAGTAGGTTTTTCAATTTACTTTTTCTTTTTAATATTTAATTATGGCCTGATTATTCCTAGTACTGGCGTAAAATAATAATCTATTGAATTGTCTCTCTTAATTTTCTAATTGGACTTTTAATTTTAGTAATGACCAAATAAACCCTCGATATTTGTGTGTTTCTCTTATAATAACAAGGTGTATATATTATGTATAAGCTGTATATTGTTCAGTCAGTTATACATGCTACCCTTTGCTTTGTGTGCATCTTGGGTGATGTTTATTCTCTCAGTCACTCATTAAAAACACGTGTTATTTGCTAGATTTATGGTGCTTGATTATTGCTCTAGTATTTAATGAGTTTGTTTTGGGGATTTGCTGGGTTAATCTGTTTGATATTTTGATTTATGTCGGTTTTGGACGAACTAAAGCCCTGTAAATTTTTCCTCATTACATCACAAACCTGTACAGCACTGTGTCTCTGGGTTTTTATTTAAAGTCATTTCATGTCATGGTATGTTTGTTTTCCAGAACAAAGAGAGAGAGCGCATGAGGGAGCGAGAGAAGGACGCAAGGGAGAGGGAGGCACGTTACAGCAATGGCCACCTCTACACTTCGTTGACTGTGTCTGGAACCACACTCTGTTCAGCCTGCAACAAGAGCATCACTGCCAAGGAGGCGCTCAGCTGCCCCAGTGTGTAACATAGTTTCTACGCTGCTGCAACATCCACATACGGATCTGGACAAAGATCTTTGAAGTGCTAAGTGCTTGTATTTAACAGTCACTGTTTTTACCAGACATTTATAGATGAGGCATCCCTCGTGACCTGAAATCCTGAGCACCTAGCCTGATGTCAGTAAAAAAAAAAAAAAAAATTCCAACAGAACCAAAAACAGAAAACTACTGAAAAATGCTGTAGTTTTCACAGCAAATATATTTTTTAACATGCCTTTGGCTGTTGTTTTAAGCTTAGTTAATTGATCTATACAGGGAGATGCGATAGGGGTGTGCTAGTGGGTTCATACTGCAAGCTCACTGTGAAAAATCAGAAACCCACATTAAATTGTTTCCAGTTGGGAAATATTAGACATAGGAGGCACAATCAGCTGGTGATGTAAATCAAAAACAAATGAACTAACAGGAGGATACTATCAGGCTGCTCCCCCTTCCACTGTAGTGCCAATGGAACCACCATTAGCCATTAGCATAGCTCTAACAGGATCACATCATTGTGTCTCTCTGAAAGCCTAAGTAAATTGATTACTCAACCTGAATATAGTGGCTCATTACACAATATGGAATACTGTGACTTCTCCAAGAGACTACTAAAAAAAAATATTGAGCTCGTCATTTTAATTAATGTTATGGAAGGAAGGAAGTAATGTTAGGGATGACAAAGGGATGTCTTATAGGCAGGCTAGAATATGCAGGACAAACAGAATAAAGTGGGAATCTGAGAGACCCTTTATTGAGGTAGCACCAATTATAAGCAGGATAGTACCCCCACCATTACTCCTCGCCCAACCCCACCCCTGCCTTGCGTGAATGCATTTCTTGGGGGGCAACCCTGTACAATGTACCTGACAGCATGCTAAACACAAAAATTAATTGAGCAGTTAAGCATTAAGCATCCTAGGATTAGCCTGGGATTTTGGGGTGAGAAGGTCACCACTGAGGCCAGAGCACAGAGTTCACAAACAAGCAGAGCTCATTCACTACTTCCAGTGCCATTGGAAACATATCTTGAGCCGCCAAGCTAGTTGGTGGACAGGGCTCCACAGTGTGAGCATTTCATTTGCATATTCAGGGTGCGATTTGCCGGTGGGGATGGTGGGGGATCCCCAGCAGGGACACCACGCTGCTATTGATCCGCCAACCGGAAAGCAAAAAAAAAAAAAGGCTGAAGTGCGTCATCAGAGCAACCTGTTTTCGTAGTCTGACCTATAGTCTACCTGATTAACCATTAAAAAAAAACAAAAACAAAAAAAAAACATCTTGACAACACATTGTGGTATTTCATATTTTCTGTTGAATTGATATCCGGAAAGAATTAAAATTGTATTTGTATTTGGCACATTTAAAAACAATGTTATGAAAAAATATTTCTGCAAATGCAGTGGTTAAGTTCACGTTTAAAATAGGCCTACCGCTTACATTATGTAGCCTAAGTGTAAGGTTTAGCTACACAAGAGTCAACAGTTTTCATATGTTTTCACACTGTTGTGTGGTAATTTTTCTGAATAAAATGTTCAAAATCATCCCTCTCTGTGAGTAAAAACTCGTGTGTTAAGATGCAGTACAAGTGTGACTGAAGAAGGCCATTGTTGCTCAGAGAAAACTATTACCATCATAGCGTTTCCCCATATATTAATTGTAACAACCTCAACATTGTCACTAGAGATTGGCGAGTACTGAAACCAGGTACTCGATATCAGGCCGATACCGGCCTAATTTTAATTTAGGCTACTGATACCAGCCACTGATTTGCAAGGCGAAAAATATCTTATGTCGAGTAAGTATTCGACATAAGATGTAAGACCATAAGACCTCAGTGAGTCGCTGTCAGTACCCGATCCGTTGTGGCTGCCTGATCCATTTTGTGCATGCGGCGTGTGGTCCACAGCTAGTTACGGTAGTGTTAGTGGGACAAACACTTGTAGCGGCGGCTGTCCGAATTACATCATCACCCACATCCATTCACATTTTTCTCAGTACCACCCACAATCATCCAATAAACCAGTCACATCTTTCCACATCGCCCGCGCAGTTCAAACCGTGTCAGAACGCCAGAGAGAGAGAGTCAGTGTGTGAGTCTGGAGAATATGAGAGCAATTTACCCGACCGAAGCCTCCGATCACGTGTTTAAGTCCGCGTTGTAAAACTGTTCGGTTGTCTGGAGCCTCAGGGATTGTTGGAGGGAATTATTCCACAGATTTGCTGTATAAAGTGATAGTCAACGCTGCAACCCGGATCCTGTTCCCCCTGACTGACTGACTTTTCAGAGTGTTGTGAGTACTGGTTTTGTTCACTGTAAATATTCACACTACTGGTTGTATTGCACTGAGAGACAATATGAACATTTGATTTCTTGCTTTGGTTCGATTACAAGAATTTGCGGTAAAACCCGGAATGGACTTTTGTTTAATTATTTGTATAACATTGGAAGTGCACTGGATTGGATTGAACTGTGGGGAAAACCGGGGTGGATTTGCTCTTTCACTGGACTGAACTCGACACACCCATACATTTGTATATACACTGTTATTCACGGATTTATTGATTGTTTGCTGGTTAATACATTGTTAAATGGTGAATTGCCTTGTGGTTTGGTTGTTTGTTGAGCCTTGCTGTTTTGCTTTTGGTCTTTCAATTATTCTTTATATGATTATCTACTGAAATTTTGTATGGTTTTGACAATCTAACTTTTTGTTCTAGTTTTTATATTTTTTATTTTTTTGCACCCCTAATTATTAACAGGTCAAAGCCCACTACACACTACCCACCAAAACAATTCTAAAGTGACATTTTTGTTAGCCTGCTAGCCACATAAATACAGTATTTTAAATGGAAAGGAGTTACAAACGTTAGCATATTAACTCTGAGTCTTGTTTTACACCGCTTTAAGTGGGTAGAATGTCTTCTTCTTTTACACTGGTTTTAATGGGAGGAGCAGCTCCTGTTAGCATGCTAGCGTTGGTTTACATTGGTTTCTATAGAGATAAATGCTCATGTAACCTATGCTAACAGTTGTAGTTCCGTTAAAGTAATATAATTTAGATTTTTTTTATGGTCTATGTATTATTATGTCTGTGAAGGTTCTCATTCATCCAGGTCATGGTACTTCTACTTCTAAATGCTTCGTAGGGGCAACTGGACTTGATAGAGTTTCTAGAAGATGTTTCACCTCTCATGCAAAAGGCTTCTTCAGTTCTAACTGACTGGTTGGGAGACCCAGGTATTTATCCTCTTGCAGGGTCGTTCTACCTAGAGAGTCATTATGAGTCGTTGAGGTCATATGTGAGTCGTTGACCCCCCCGGTCATCATGTGAGTCATTAGGGTCACATGTAAGTCGTTGACCCACCTGGCCATCATGTGGGTTGTTAGGGTCACATGAGTCATGGTGTGAATGAATGTTGAGCTTCCTGAGGAGGGATCTCTGGACTGAGTTGTAAGTGGCTGATAAGTGGGGTCGTAGGCCACCTCCTCTGTTCAGTGATGGTCTTTCCAGTTTGACGTAGATGGCTTCTTTCACTCCTCTTTCAAACCACCGGTCTTCTCTGGCCAAAATGTGTACATTGTTGTCCTCAAATGAGTGTCCCTTGTCCTTCAGATGTAGGTGGACTGCTGAGTCTTGCCCCGAGGCGTTGGCTCTCCTGTGTTGTGCCATGCGCTTGTGGAGCAGTTGTTTTGTTTCCCCAAGAAGCCTGAAGAAGCCTTTTGCATGAGAGGCGAAACGTCTTCTAGAAACTCTATCAAGTCCAGTTGCCCCTACGAAGCACTTAGAAGTCTATGTATTATTATTATTTTTCCCCCCACAACTTTTCTTTTCAAAACATAAGTACAGTGACAAACTCAAACCTGTACAATTCAACTAATGTTATCTATGTGAGTTTTGTGTTTGTTTAACAAGTTTGTCCCATGTAGCTAGCTGTCCGAGATTGCGGACTGTTCGCACATGTGCAGAACCAATCAGGCAGCCACAATGGATCTGGTACTGACAGTTACCATGTGCGTCACGTCCTCTTCAGACAGACACAAATGAATGAATGTGTGGACTTTACTGCACGCAGAATCCCAAGACGTGTTCACCAGGGTGCTCTTATGTCTTTTCGTCTTATGGATGCTTGCCATCCCCTGCAGTTGGCTTGTTAATAGCATGATGCAATTGCGACATAATTGCGACAAGAACATAATATATATACTGTATGCACACACATGTATATTAATCTGGAGTGTTTTAAAATGGGGTGACAGGGTTTGGGAATTCTCAAGCCCTCTGGCTCTTTGGCCGTTAATCTAACATCCTTGCATACACATGACTCCAGTTGAACTTGGTAAGTTGATTGGTTGCAGTGCAGAAAGACAAAATATTGGGGAACTTCAAATGTCAGGTTTATGCTCTTTTCCTTTTCTTTTTTCCAGCATGCAACGTCACCATCCACAACCGCTGTCGAGACACTTTACCAAGCTGTGCCAAAATGAAACAACGGGTAATACAAAACATAATAAACATACTAACCTTCACAATTTACGACTAGAAATGCTTGCAAATAGATGCTACAACTGTGCTACATGCTGTTCGTATATATGCCCCTTGTATTATCATATAGCAAATTCTGATCTCCTACCTTGAATTTGACCTTTGACTCAATCCATCCATCCATTTTCTGCCGCTTATCTGGGACTGGGTCGTAGTGGTAGCAGGCTGAGGAGTGTAGCCCAGATGTCCTTTTCCCTGGACACATCACTAGCTCCTCCTGGGTGATCCCAACGCATTCCCAGCCATGAGATATATAGTCCATCCAGCTTTTTTTGCGCCTACCCTGAGGGCTCTTCCAAGTCAAACATGCCCGAAACACCTCCACAGGGAGGTATCCAGAAGGCATCCTGACCAGATGCCCAAACCACCTCAACTAGCTCCTTTCAATGTGGAGGTGCAGTGTCTCTAATCCGACCCCGTCCCGGAGGTCTGAGCTCCTCATCCTGTCCTCAAGAGTGAGGCCAGCTGACCTATGACGGAAGCTCATTTCAGCCACTTGCTGATCCTCCTGCCAACTGCATCACACTCTGCTGCAAACCACAAGAGGTCACAGCTTGATGAAGCCAAAAGGACCAGATCATCTGCTAAAAGCAGAGATGCAACCCTGAGGCCACCATACTGGACACCCTCCACCCCCAACTGCACCTCGAAACCCTGTCCATGAAAATCACAAACAGGATTGCCGGCCAAGCACAGCCCTGGCAGAGTCCAACACCCACTGGAAATTAGCTTGACTTAGTGCTAGGAATGCAGACGCATCTGTCACTCCAGCTATACAGGGACTAAATGACTCGCAGCAGCGACCCTGGTACCCCATACTCCCGCAGCACCCACCACAGTACACCCCAAGGGACATGGTCATAAGGCTTCTCTAGATCTCCAAAAAACATGTAGACTGGATTGGCAAACTCCCATGACTCCTACAATATCGGTGCTACGTTAAACTGCATTTTTCTTCCTAAATCTGAGGTTTGACAATCGCCCGGAGTCTCCTTTCCAGGACTATGCACTAAGCTTTCCCAGGAAGGCTGAGCATAATACCCTGGTATTTGGAGCACACTCTCCAGTCCCTCTTTCTCAAAATGGGAACCACCACCTGTGTCTACCACTCCATAAGCACTGTCCCAGACATCCACATGATATTGAAGACAGGTGTTCGCCATGGCAGTCCCACAATATCCATAGCCTTTATCATCTCAGTGCACATCAAATCCACTCCCGGTGCCTTACCACTGTGGAGTTTCCCAACTACCTCAGTGACCTCTGCAAGAGAGATCGATGATGACCCCCCAAGTGCTGGAGCCATGCCTCCTCCACTGTCCAACTACCTCCTCAGACTAGGTCGGCACCTCCCCTGTTTCCTATAAAGGAAGTGAAGTCATCTCTGTCTGCATCCTGAACACTCTCACTCTGTTTTTCTCTTCTTCATTGCACCTTGGCATAGATTCTACAAGTCTCTGGAACTCCATAGTATAGTCAATAATTAAATCAAACATGGATTTGCCTGTCCAGCAGATTCCTGAAATAGTGTTCACAAAAACCCTAACCTGAACATAAAGGCTCGCCTTTAAATTATGTCGATATTTAGTGTATCTGTTATGTAACTAATACTACATGGTCTGCAATCCCTCTATTAGTAAATGCAGCTTAAAGTGAAAGATCCTTCAAACCAGTACTCACATAAAATTGTAATTATTTTTCTTATGTAGTATATTCTTGTTCATACTGATGTGTCTTTTATCAACACAGCAACAGAAGATGGCCCTGACACGGAATAATTCAGCTTTGCAGAATGTCACGCTGCGCACCAAAAGTGAGACCTTTTGATGACAATCTCTCTCTCTCTCTCTCTCTCTCTCTCTCTCTCTCTCTCTCTCTCTCCCCCTCACACACACAATTTTATACAAATTTTCTCCAGTTTTTCCTCCATGTCACTCTGTCGCTCTTCTCTTCCTTATGCCCCTCCATCTCCTTCCTCTCCTGCTCTTGTCATTATCATGTTCCTCACCATACTCTTCCTCTGCCTGTTATTGGACTTCTAGTCCTGTTCCTGTGCTGGTTATTCTGCTCTTCCTGTTATTCTTGTTCCTCCTCCTCCAACCTCTCTTTGTTCAGCCCTTTTTACATATACTGTATATCATCTTTCTGTGTGAAGTTTGCATTTTCTCCCAGTGTTCACGTGGGGTTCCGCTGGGCGCTCCATTTTCCTCCCACAGTCCAAAGATATGCACCTTAGATGAATTTGAGACTCTAAATTGCCCATATGTGCGAATGTGTGAGTGAGTGTGTTTGTCCGTATGTCTACCCTGTGTAAAAGCAAGGGAAAAAAAAAGCCGGTGTCTTTTTTCAGACGACGGCATCTCACCAATGCTATGACAACACAGGCCAGCAGATAGTCTTATTTACGGCCATTATATGTGTCTAAAATATACTTCAGGAAGCTTTAGGAACGCAGGGCCCTGCGTTCAAAAACAGCGAGACACGACGCAAGGTAAAAAGACGTCCGTCTGACGCGTATTTACATAGAGAAACAATAAAAAATAGCGCGATAACATTCAGACTTGGCTTGCAATCAAACGTGCTGTCATAGTTGAGGCACATCTGCCACACCAATCAAATCAGCTCCTCTTATTCCCTTTACAAGCAGTGCACTTCCCACATGCCATGCTGAGAGTTAGTCCAGACCAGCTTCTCCTAAGAGGAAACTTATGTCATGTCTAGGAGGTGCAGAGCTGCAATACATGAAGAATATAATGCACCCCAAATATGCTGCCAAGGGTAGATAAGCAAGCTGAAATCCCTGTTCAAGCTCATTTAGAGCCCAAATCACTGTTGCATTTTCACAGGGATTTACGGGCCCACAGTTGGTAGAAAACAAATGACACCCACTGATCTAAACCCTCAAGGCAGGCAAGAACCCAAACAAGCAACAAAGCATGAATCTATTTGTTGTGTATTGACGAGGTGGACACAGAGGTACCCTTCATTTCCTTTACTGCGCCATTTGCACATTGCAGATGAATGCACATGTGCAATGTACATCACCTTGAACTAGATCATGTTTCCAGAGGTCCAAAAAGCATATAACGTAAATATAATTACCATGCAACAATTATGTGATGAATATATGACATTATTCCCCCTTTTAAGTGAGAATGACCTCCAACTAAAATGTTTCCATAAGTCAACTGAGAATATTTATATAAATACGAATTAACATGTTTTATCTTAACTGAAACGCAGTTGTCTGGTAATCCTTAACAAAAAAATGTGGCTTCAATGTAACAATTAACATTTTTCCTTCAACATTCCCTTATGTATAAGCTATGTGTGTGTAGACTGTGAGTGTATATGTATATGGACACAGTTGCTGTAGTGTCATACTGTCTTATGGCATATATTGCCTTGGTGGTTTACTCACACGGTTTGAGCGTCTCAGAGCAAAAGGTTCAGGTACTAGGAGCTCAGGTGTCCGCAAAGTAGAGTCAACAATTTCCTGAGAACTGCTGCAGTCTTTATCATCAAACTGTTCAGCCTGAGATTCAGTACCATCTGTATCAGGTTCAGCAATGGCTCTAGCTCACAGCTGGTCTCCATGGCATCTGTGTATGTAATTTGTATCATTCCTGCTCTCTGACTTCATAAAACATAGGGCCATTCTGTCTCACCACGAGCCCTGGGATCCACTCATGAACTCCCCCCACAGTGTTACGCAGATACACAGTGAAAAAAAAAAAAAGTGGTCTGCAGCATTGTGGTCATGGCGGTCTTTTGGTTGATACGGTCTCTTGCATACCATCCTTTTGGTGCAAAGCTTAAGAAAATCCAGCCTTTTCTGGACATGTCTGTGAAGAAACAGGTCTGCTGGCATCTGTGCAGTTAGGTGTAGTCCAATATTGCAACAGAAACCATGGAATGTTGTCATCAATGTTCTTCCAGTTTTTTCTTACCTACCTTGAACATCTGTACAATCTCTCCGCCAGACCATTAGTAGTCGGACGTCTCAAGGCACTTGTGCTGTGCAGACTTCCATTCTGCTTGACAAAAGTCTGAAACTCCTGAGATGTAAATGGGGCAGCATTGTCTGTCACAATTTGTTTAGCCAGACCATAGGAAGCAAACAGTCACCTCAGCTTTGCTCAGATGGTGATTTGTCACCTGTGAAACATCTCCAATCACTTTGTGTATGAATAAACAACAATCATGTTGTTCAGGAAGGGTCCATCAAAGTCTATATGCAGTCTTTTCCAGGACTCACCTGGGAACTTCCATGGATATAGTGGAACCTACTGAGGTGTTTTTTGGTCAAGTTGGCTCATCTCACATTCCTTGCAAATTTGTTCCACATCAGAGTCAAGGTTTGGCCACCACACATATTTGCGAACTAGGGCTTTTGTTTTCACTATCCTTTAGTGCCCAGAATTAATCTCTTTTAACACTGCTATTCTTATCTTTGAGGGTACAATAACTCTGGTCCGCCACAGGACACAACATTGCTCTGTGGAACACTCATTTCTCTTTGTGATAAATACCTTAAAATTTTTCCTACCTGGGTAAGCCAGCCTTCCATGACATGCTTATAAACTCTGGATAGCTCATTGTTGGTGCGTGTTGTCCTTGCGACTTGTGTGGCATTGAATGGTGCTCATTGTAGATGCTCTGCCAGCAGTGAGTGGACTAGGGCTGAAGATATGGCAGCTCCTGTGTCACTGGTCTCAATCAAAGGGCAGAGGGAAAGTCCATCAGCATTACTGTGCTCTTTTGACTTGCGATAGACATGTTAGTCATATGCTGATAATATAATTGCCCACTGCTGAATGTGTGCAGCAGCCAGTGTAGGCAGACTCTTGTGGTAGTGCATTTCTTGGATTCATCATCCAGCAACACCTGCTGGTAAGTATATCTTAGAGAACACCTTACCTCCACGAAGGGCTGCTAAAAGCTCCTCCATACGAAGGATTCGCTGTGCTTAACTGGAGATATTATGTTAGCCTCCTCCACCCTCCTAAGCTCTTCCTCTACTCTCTGATGGCAAAGAGGAGAGGTGAGTCTTTACAAAATTTAGGTGGTACATCAGGTTTAAAGGCAGAATGAGCAGGATTTTTCTTAAAAAAAAACAAAAAAAACAATCATCACTTATGACCCACTAGAAGTGTGTGGTGGTGTCTGTCTCAGCAGACACCCTGCCCTCCACCTGTATTTTCTTATTTTCTTATTTTGCTGTGTTGGGTCGTTTCTGGCCATCAGTTCTTTGGGCAGTGGGTGTGTAACCCTCAGCCCCAGGTTGTGAGGGCAGGACTCTGTTAAAAAAAGGCATCCAAGAGGAAGTAAAGAAATGGTGGACACAGCACAGGGAAATGCAAATATAACTAGAAAGGTGCTGAAGAAAATATGGGTGATTGCTGTCAAGCAATTTTTGTTGATGCATGTTAGGTGATGTTAGAACCATAGATATAAAACTATAGATGCGACGTGTCATAATAACCTTCCATTCTGGGACGGCACAATATGGCAGCCATCTTACCTGGGTACAGTTCTAAACTTGCTACAGTTGGAACCTATGGTGAAAAAGGCTTATGTTGTCTTTATAATCCTTGTATTTTTCTACGAATAAACCAATACTGGTTTTTATTCGAAGTAATGAGTGTAAGACACTGTGCCTGTCTAGAATGAACCAAAAAAACAAAGATTCTGGTTGAATTTTGATTATTATAACTCCAAGAGAACAAACCATGCTTTCAATCATGAAGATAATCTCATCAAAACCTTTATAAATGAACATTTATATTGCAGACAATGATTTTATTTTTTAAAGTTTGCCTGAACTTAATATATAAGAATTGTCTTTGGTATTCTGATTGCCTAATATACTACATTAAGCAATATCTTTTATGTGTAAATCCTAAATAGATTCAGTATTACGGCCTATATTGGCAGGCAATTACAATCAGAAACAAAAGATTGGATTGCATTTATTAGCCTTTATTTTTTTAGCTGTTGCACATGTCAAAACATGTGGACATCTGTATGCATATACAATAGCCTATTTTCACACATAAATAATTGTATGCATGGTATGCATTTAGAAGTCCAGTCCTGTTTTATCTCAAATACACTAATTTCTCTCAGATTGCAGACCTATCTCAGTTCTTCATTATACACAATATCGTTGTAGGACTATTAATAT
>OMLF01056158.1:5417-24675 GCA_900302615.1 Holocentrus rufus | reverse complement strand
AAAAAAAGCCCTCGAGCTGGATGCCTCCCAGTGGGCCCCTACTGCAGTGGGCCCAGGCTCAGAGGACCCCTTTGCCACCCCGCCTGCTCTGCTACTGCCTCTGTGTCTGCTCTATGTAGCCTCTACAGCAGGGGTCCCCAACCCTGGTCCTCGAGGGCCACTATCCTGCATGTTTTAGATGTTTCCCTCTTCCAACACACCTGATTCAAATGATCAGCTCATCATCAACCTCTGCAGAAGCCTGATAACGATCCTGATCATTTGAATCAGGTGTGTTGGAAGAGGGAAACATCTAAAACATGCAGGATAGTGGCCCTCGAGGACCAGGGTTGGGGACCCCTGCTCTACAGCTATCCAGTTCAAATTGTATCTCCTGTATCCTGAGGGATGAACTAACATGAGCCCTGCAGTAATTCCAAGGCATTCTGCAAGAACATTAGAAACAGGTGCAGCTAATAAAGCTAACCCTAAACCCTAACCCTGACCCTAACCTTAAACCCTAAACCCTAACAAGGTGAATCATATCTGTCCTGAGTAAGGTCCAAATTTACATGCACACATACAAGTAACCACTGTAAATGGGTAAAGCAGGAAATCTGATTACTAATAACCCCAGTTTACATGCACTAGGTAAAAATGAGTGATGCAAATAAGTACCCAATGATCAATAGACAGTGTTACATTGCATATTAAAGTGTAACTAGACTGCACGTTAGTTAAAAAAAGTGATGATTTCTTAACTATCATTAAAGCAGTTTGCAGGAAAGTTAAAGTTAAAATAAATAAAATCTGAATAAATAAAAATAGGCAGTGAACATAAAATATTGTTGACATTAGTTTTGTGAGTGTAAACTAAGTAGGGCATGAATTCATCATTATTTTTCTTTATTTTGAATTAATGAATCATGAATCAATAGACAACATATTTATACTTCAGTCAAATCTACTACTGTGAGTGAGAGAGAGGTTTGTGGATCACAACAACAGTGTGTCGAGTGGAATAAAATCAAATTTGTGAGGAAACAGTGTATGAAAGTGAAGTTTTAGTTATACAGAGATTATACCCAGGTCACCATTAATTACATGAGATGTGAAATGTTTTAAATACCACAAAATAGCATTACTGTTATTCACATAAAGAGTATTTCCTTTACAAAGCTGTTATTTTGTCATTTGAGTATCAAATCATTTGAAAAACAATTCATGTTCTTGCTCACCTGACTCTTTTGCCATTTTTTCCTAACTTGATTGTGGGAAATTGATTTACAAATAATTCAAAACAGAAATTACTCCTAATTTACAGGGGAAAAAAGTAATTTCAAATGAAGGTAAAAAAAAAAATAAAAATAAAAAAAATAAAAACCCACACATCTTTGGATTAATGTGACCAGTTCAGATCAAAGCATTACTTTGATAACACATGTTCATCTTCCTCCAGTTACACCAGTAGAGGACTTGAGCAATTCTGTAATCTTTGTCTGCAACTCCTGGGCTTTCACTGCGTTCTCTCCCTCCCCTCCCTTTCCCGCCACCTGGAGTCCCTTCAGTACTGACTCCAGCGCATCTGCATTCTTCACTGAGTCCATCTGGTCTCGGTCAGCCTGGATCTCCTCCACCCAGTCCAGGTAGGCTTGAAGCAAGCCAAGGTCATCCACAAAGTTTCCGATGATCCGGAGACCCGGTCGACGCTGCTCCAGCTCCCTCAGCCTCTTCCTTCCCACCTCTCCAATATCGTTCCCAACAATCCTGGTGGGAGAAAATGACCAGGCGTGAGTAATTCATTGTCATTGTGAAGACATTTAGTCACACTAGATGGCAGTGTGCTCATGTTCTATGACACTGAGAATACACAATGTGAGTTGGTATACTGTATTTTCCTCTTACGTCAGCGTCTTCAGAGAGGTGTTTTTGCTGAGGCTGTTGACAATGTTTTCTGTGCCTCTTTCTGTGATGCCAGTGATATCCAGGTACAGTTCCTCCACAGTGGTGTTGTGCTCCAGAGCATTCCACAGCTCCAAAACCCCCTCAGGACCCAGGTTATTGCCACACATACTGTATAAAGGACAGCGCATGAGAACTGTACAGTATTTAATTATTCATATCAAGAGCTTGGAGACTGAGAGGTGCAAGTGTGTTTTGACAAACTCAGTAGGAGAGACAAAAACACAAAAAGTACAAAAACTTTAATCAATAATCTGTAAATATATTTTGATAGTGATAATGTCATCCTTTGAATACACAAGCATACACAAGAGATGCTTTCATTTCTAAATAGATCACCTCAAGAGCTTTTATTTGGTATAAACATTACATTTTTGCCTGTCATGCTTTTTACGCTGCAGTGGCTCCAAGCCCTCAATATGTGTATTTGAAGTTGGCATTACAATTGTGTTAAAAATATTGTGTATTCAACTTACAAGAGCTTCTTCACCTGGCATTCGTTTGATTTCAAAACAGCAGACTCTAAAATAGCTGCCTGCCTATCCAGGCAGTTGTATCTCAAACTGAAAGAGATTAGAAAAACAGTAAGTTATGACATTGTTTTCATCAGGTGAATTATGCAAGATAAGTATGTTGTTATGTCCAGGAGTAATATTTGTTTATCTGTCTGACAGTTGATGATAATGTGATAGAACATAGAGCAAGTATTACTCACTAGAGAGATTCACAGCGATGCAGGATGGGACCCAGTCTGCGGAGTCCTCTGTTCCCGATGTTGGAGTAGCCTAAGTTGAGTTCCTGGAGCTTGTGAGGGGAAAACTGCAGCACGTAGTGCATCGCTGCACAGTCCACAACACTCAGCTTCATTTTAAACAGGTTAAGTTTCTTGATCTCTGGTGCTGCAATGCTGGTGGCTTCCTTCATGTGGAACTCCATTAGGCAGTGGAGAAGATTCAGGGCTGCCTGGTTTGCCAGCTTCCTGTCCTTAAACTGGGCTTGGAACCACTGACCTAACTTTGCAGGAAGGCCTTCCCCTTGCTCCACGGAGGAAGAAACTAGCCCATCCAAATGCCCTGCCAGCCTTGCTCGGAGGATGCCCATGAAGAAACGTGTGAACATCTGGAGGCTCTCCAGCTTGTCCAAGTTCAGGTCTTTACTCTGTAAAGGTGGGGCAATGGAGGATGGAGGGAGTTGACCAAAGCACCAAAAGTCCAGACCCTGGATTACATCTTCCTGGTTGGAGAAGCTGATTACACAGTACAGGGCGGCCAGATGCTCTTGAACAGTCAAGTGGAAGAAAGAAAACATCTCCACTGTCTCTTCTTTAACGGGCTGTAAAATCTGACAGAGAAAGGTGCTCTGAACATCGGCAGGTGTTACACCATACTTCTCCAAGTCCTCTCTGTGGAACATGATCTTTTTCTTGAGGAGGTTTTCGTAAGCCAGCTTCCCTAGATTTGTCAGTTGTTCCTTGGCTAGCGAGAGAACCTCAGATCTCGGGGTGCTCCTCTCTGCACTCCCCTTCAGTGCATGGTGCTTCACTGCTGTGAACAGGTAGCAGAAGTAAACCTCACTGACTGTTCTGGGTGGGTTTAGCTCTAGAGACTTTGAATCACCCCCATTTTGATTTTCTGCAGAGAAGAACTCCGCCATGGCTGTACAGATGATGTAGCAATAAAGAGGGATGAAGGACAGCACGAAAAGATTGTCATTGCTCAGGATGTAATCATAGACTTTTTCAGCTACTTTAGCATCTTTGTAGAACTTGGAGGTGTACTCCTTCACTTGGTCCTCCTCAAAGCCCAGAACCACGCAGCATCTCTGGAAGAAACGCTTTGGAGCTTCAGTAGACGGCCTGGTTGTGAGAATGATGGAGGCCTCTGGTAGAAGGCTCCCTTTGATTAAAGCCACCATCAGCTCTGACACTGGCACCTTAGAGCTTACATCAATGTCCTTGTCAGGTGTAGTCCAGTCAAGGCAGAACTTGAATTCATCTAATCCATCCAAGATGAAGAGCAAAGAGCTTGGAGAACTGAAAAGATCAGGTAGAACTGTCTTCAGGTACCGGAACCGGTCTCCCAGCAAGTCCAGCAAGCTCAGCGGCGCTTCAATCAGGTTGAGTTCCCGAAAGCGCAGGTCAAAAACGCAAGTGAATTCACGCATGTTCTTCCCTAACGCCCACTCATAGACCAGTCTCTGCACCGCTACGCTCTTCCCTATACCAGCGATACCCTTCACTTTAACCCTTTTCGGGGGCCGTCCTGACTCTCCTTGGGGGCTCAGCAGATGGCATGGGCGGATGCGTTGGCAGGCTTGGTGGACATAGATGCGAGCTCGTCTGCTTGCTAGGTCGAAGTACTCATGTTGGCTGCTGTCAACGAAGTCATTATCCTCTGTTACAAAAAGGTCAGTGTAGCGGATCTCGATATGAGAAGCTGAGTTTGACGCCTCTCCATCCCCCTCTGAATAACATTTTAGTTGCTCTGTGCGTTTCAGAAGGGTTGTTTTATGGGCTGAAATGGGAACTGCAATGGAAAACAGGCATATGCAACAAATGGATTACGCAAATTTGCTCAGCAGATCATGTGACACACAGTATTATGTCAAGAAAATATGACTTTGAATTAGTCAGCAGCTCTGTCAATGAAAGATTACTAATGCACTTCTCAGCAGTACTGTATATATTTGGATTAAATTCCCCCAGCGTAGCTCTAAACATACCTCGGATATTGGCCAACTTTGCACCCCTGCCAGGTTTCAGTTCTTCTTTAACTGAATTGTAGAGAGATCATTTGAATTAACTTTCTTCTAAGGTTTTCTGGCGTTAAGAAGTGATATCAAGAAATAATGTTGCATGACGTAGTTTTGATAAAAGAATGAATTTCTACCTTTGACTGCAGTAGTTATGTTAAATCCCTTACTCTTCCCTTTGAATAGTTTAGAAATGGGTCCTTTAGGCTTCTTGTCTGTGGGTATAGGATTGAACAAATGTATGATACAGTAAATGAACATGGAAAAAATAATAACAGTGTAACTTGGAATAGGTTGAGATACACATACAGGTACTATGCATTTCACTAAAATAACCAGACCACAGCAGTTTCTTTGTATATAACAGTTTTTTTTTTACAACATGTCAGATGCTTCCTCAGATTTTGCTGACACATCTGAATGACAGTGATCTTCTATGGCTCCTTATCATATAGAAAAAAACATATTAATTGTTGCCAAAGGTAGGGCAGAAACCTTGGCAAGACATCAGAGTGTATTTAAATTGTACCCTGTTAATAATTTCCCCACGACTCAGGCTACAAAGCCTGGCTGTCTTCAGTTTGCACTGTGTGGTTTTGAATGACAATATTATTCACCTTTCCATTGCACATTCAATTTGAGTTTTATATAACTAGTTATACTAAATCTGCGTAGACCTCACCATAATATTAATGCAGCCTCACCTTCAGCTATAACAGGTGCAGACTCTGGCTTCCCATCAGTGTCATCTATGTCACTCTTGCAGTGTCTTTCCACCCAGACCTGCAGATCCCTGCAGTAATAATCCTGCACATCCCTCAGTACCTGTAGGAACTTTTGGCTGCTCTTCTCGCTGGCACAGACTGTCTCTAGGGCCTGGGCCACAGCATTGGAAGGTGACCTCTCCAACAAGGACAGGTAGTGAGCAGAGGAAAGCACCCCAGCATCACGTAGCCAACGCAGCAAGGGTGCCGGGTGGTCACAAGTCCAGCTTAGCAGCAAATCCCGCTGGGACCTTAGTAGCTGCTGAGCTGAGGTCATGGCTTAAGAAAATGTTGTTATTGTCAAGAAGAATAAAATAAAGAATTTTGTGCATAATGGGAATCATCCACATTGCAGAAACTGATTCTAAAACCGATTTCAGCTTTAAATGAATGGTTTTCCTCTACGCTCTGTCTTAAGAGCACGATACTGTTGACCTTACAGTTCATACATGCACACTCAGCAAAGTGAACTCCAACATGTGAAGCAATAAGAGTCTTTTTACAGATACCTTGATGCATGCAGATTAAAATACTTACCTTACACTGATGTATACTTTGGTCCTGTATTGCCCCTCGAAGTGTTTAGTTTTGCTGGTGCAGTCTTCCTTGTTGGCAGTAAAACTGGCGGGCATTCTGTCTTAAGGTGCAGGGAGGCGGAGTGCCATGACTTAGGCAACAGTTCAAACAACCTCTCAAAGAGTCCAGGGTTCAAATATTTCAAGTCTTTGTCTGTGTTGTGACTGCACTGTTGTATTGGATCCCAGGGAAACATGCCAGCCCTGAAGATTAGAAAATAATTCACAAGTTCCATTAGTGTGATATGTGGTGCATATTTCAAAAGCCAATGTAATACTGAAAAATACAGTAGACTGACAAATGACCTTTTCTGAAGGATTTCTCATTTAATGATTCAAACACATCTGTCATGCTGACTATGAACACCAAGCAGAGTCTTTTATCTAATATTTCAACCTTTTGCTGTGCTTTTCCCAGTTGAATTTGTCTTAATACATAAGTCTGAGGACCTACTTGTTGTCTTGTGAACAATCAGCTTTCAGGCAGCAAGTTAATTATTAATCAGTTTAGTGATCTTTTGTACTTTTTTTCCACCCGTCTAATCAATAAATGCACGCTATTGTGGGCAGGTTGTGATGATCCATGCAGACTGTGGGAATCAACACAAACTAATATAGCTGTTAGAGCCTTGGAGGAAATGGACAACAGCATGAGTGTGAGTCACCCATTGTCATGTGTTGTCCCAGATACGTTTGCTGAGGTCTTTCTTCCCATTGCAAACTATTTCTTCACATAGCTGCACCGCCATATGATTACTGAAGTCTTTTGAAATGGTTCCACTAGTTTAAAGCAAACATCATCATCACAAATCCAGGCATTAGATTAATTATATTTACAAAACAGTTCTCAGTGTGTGAGATGGGCTGTGTTTGGGTGTCTATGGGGCACAAGGCCATTCTGCTGAAAGACACTGTGGTGCATTAGCACAACTCAAGGCAATTTAATCAAGATGTTGAGTAAATCTGACTATGTGATATATTGTCAGTAGATGCGTCCAGGAAAAGTACAGCGTGCAAGGGGGACAAGGAAACCAGTCCAACTTCCTCCTCTTGACCCTTTTGTTCATCCTTCCCTGTCTGCGCTGGCAGAGCAGGCTGGCAGTCATGCATGTGGACACAGTCTTTATTGTGTGTCCTGTGATCTTTGGTGAGTAGTTTGATTTATTAGTTTTGTATTGCAAAAAATAGATTAAATCCAGATTCTGTTTATGAATTTGATGTGGATGAATTGTTAACTGACTTAAAGTTTGACTAAGTTTTGACGGATTCCACTGATTTGCATGATAGTCACTACTAGAGATTGAGAGGTGGTTGATTTTAACAGATTATGTTTGTGGTTGAATATACTGTAAGTTTACTGCATTTTCACAAATAAAGCATTTTACTGTGTTGCATCAACAAAGTAAGCCCATATTTCAGCTTTTATCTCACATCATATTTCTTCATAAAGTTACTGCTGATAACAATGAATTAATTCCAACTGAATTAAGAAAAGATGCCATGAGATAAGAGCAAATCACGACAGTCTAGGTACTTTTTTGTGGTACACCAGATAATATCCCGAGTAAGAAAATGAGCATGTCTAGTTGTAAAGTGCTGAATGTCCCTTCCCTTTTCTAAAAATAATCTGTTGCTTAATTTTCTGTGTCAGAATATACACTTGCAGACAATGCGGTTTAATACAATAGCTGTAGTCAAATGTATTCCTCATAGCTGCACCAGTTTCTTTACTTGGGGCAACACAATTCACTGTTGAGGCTTTTAAAGGTCTCATAGGCTTAAGTTGGTGAAATGTCCACAATGGGAAGTGAGAGCCCAATGACTTCATCACAAACCTGCTCTCTCCCACTGTTACATTTTCCTACATTCAAGCCCGGTTTCTGAGAAGGTGGTAGCATCAAGTTACATCAGATTTCTTTTCTCCACCACCACAGCAGCAGCCTTATGGACGGGGGCGCAGGCGCTCTCTCCTGTACCTTCGGTCCCTGAGCGTGTCCAGGCCCTGGCGGGCTCCTGCGTGGTGATTCCCTGCTCGTTCACTCCTACAGCTTCTCATCTTCTCCGGGCCAGGAGGGGGAGGGTGGACGTCAGGCTGATATTCAGGGGGGGCGGGACCCTGTTCCCGGTCCGCAGCGTAGCTTTTAACAGCCAGTACAGGGACCAGGTGAGCAGGGACTTTAGAGGTCGCACATTTCTTTATGGGCAGATGGCAGATGGAGACTGCTCCGTGATGATCGAAAGACTCAGCCTGCATGACTCTCTCATGTTTGAGATAGCACTGAAGGCAAGTGACGATTTACTGTGGGGCACACCCAGGAGATTCAATCTTGACGTTTCAGGTGAGTAAGGGATTTGTTGCACTGCTGCTTCGACCCTTGTCCCATCAATTGATCTTGAATGGAGTTATCATGCAGCAGCCAATATTTTATGCTTAATGAAATACACAGGAATAATAAAGCATGGTGATGACAGTCTTTTTTTTCCACTGGCAGAAACCCCCGAGGCTCCTGTCATCAGTGGCATGTTGTCAGCCACAGAAGGACAGTTGGTCACCCTGAACTGCACTGCCAGCTATTATTGCCCCACCACGCCTCCAACCCTGCAGTGGCACTGGGAGAGGGGGGGCAAGGAAGACAGCAGTCACCAGGAGGAGGGACATCCGCTGTACCCGCAGGCCCACAGGCCGGTGCTGCAGGCATCTCTGTCTTTTACTGCCTCACATCATGTAAAACCCAGGCTCAGGTGTGACGCCAGCTACCCAGGTGCCACAACAGTCACAGCTTGGAGGGAGCTCCATGTGACATGTAAGCATAAGGTTTAGGTTTTTTTCATTGTTGATTACTCTAATTATTTTTTCAATTAAAAGATAAATTAATAGGTTGACAATTTTGTCAAATATCAAAAATAGAGCCCAGAGTGAGGTCTTAAAAGTATAATGATAAGAAACAGAGAAAAGGAATCAAATCTCAGCATTTCTGAAGTGTAATGATCAAATGTTTGGTATTTTTTACCTGAAAAATGACTGAAACAATTATTAATTTATCAAAAAATTCGATTGATTTACTAATTGATTAGAAGACTCATTGTTTCAGCACTTGTTTTGACTCTTTGTTTTTGGTTATTTTCTTAGTTCTTAACAGGCACAGTCACTTGATTGAAATAATATTGCTAATCATATTCACAAACAGTTGAAGATTTGACTCCCTTTGCACCAAAGCCTCAATGTTTTTTGTTTACTTGTTTGTTTGCTTGTTTGTTTGTTTGTTTTTCCCTGCACACTCTCCAGTTCCCCCAAAAGAAGTGACGATTCAGGTCCAGACCTTGACAGTCCAGGAGGGGGGTAATGCGTTGTTGGTCTGCTCGTGTATGGCTGACCCACCGGTGTCGGAGTACCGCTGGTCCTACATCCAGCACGGCCGCACCGTGAACCTCCACCAGCGCACACACACAGTCCGGGTGTACAATGTGACCCGGGACATGAGGGTCCGCTGCTCGGCGCAGAACCTGATTGGTCGAGGACAGTCCCATCCCACAGCCCTCAACGTGCAATGTAATCCCACAAAAGTTACCAAAAATTAAAGCATCCCGTCTCCAATGACCACGCATACAACTTAAAGGAACAGTTCAGCCAAAATCTAAAAAAAGATATTTCAAAAATTTACATTTGAAAAACTCAACAGCAACCAGTCTTTCCAAAAACAAGGATACAATTACCGGACAAATACCGGAAAAAAAAAGTTTTGTTCGGAACTACTACCTGCTGACAAAAACAATATATATATACAAATAAAGGTGGACAGATACAGTTTGCTGGTGTTCTTCGACAGTTCCTTGTAAGATTGAAAAAACTTCTAATTACCTTGAGTCTGTTTTTTACTCAAACTAATTTCAGTGAAATTTACAAATTTGAACGGTGGCTGTGATGTCACTGGAGGGGGGCTTTAAAATGGCTTCTAGGTGCTTCATAATTCAGTCTTAACTCTTTCTCCCCTTATTTCAATGCCTCTCATTCTTCTGCACCCTGTCTCCTCCAGACATGCCAGCCATCCTCCATCTCTCCTCCTCGTGCGTTGTGGAGGGGTCGGAGATGGTGTGTCGGTGTGCAGTGGACTCCAACCCCAGACCAGCCGTCACCTGGAGCGTTAACGGGACTGTCCCACCAAGCGGCTTCAACACGTCAGTGACATCAGAGCATGGGACTTTAACAGCCGTGCTGAGGGGCCACATGGACAAACCCGTGACAGTGATCTGCTTTGCTGTCAACGCGTTGGGCAACGATTCTTTAATTTTGCTGAATGCAGGAGAAGGTGTGTACCAAGCACTTCACACTAGCAAACGTAAGCCACTTAAATCTTTATTTTGCACTTCTGGCACATTTTGCAAACCCATATAACAAAGAATAATAATCAGCACTTGCTAATTCACTCTCTACTTCTTTATTCACACTGATGAGGCCTGGTGCTGAAACGACACGCTGCAGCTTGAATAAACAAGTAGACATTGAGGGCAGAATGCTGTATTTTTTCCTTGTTATGTTGTATTTTTCTGAATCTGGCACCCCGTAATCTTCCAGTGTTTGAAGCTGAGCATTTTGACTTCATATATTTTGAGAACCCCTCATAAATAATTCTGCTAGCTGCTGGATGCTGGTGTGAGGCTGAAATATTGTATTTCAGATCAGTAGAGCCCAGCTTGTGATTTTCAACCACACTACAAATAAATCTCCATCATTTGGTTTAATAATAAGGCTTAAAATCAAGTTATTCAAATCCAGTTAACAGGTGAAAAATCAAATCATCATTTTCCATACTAGTGGGCTGATCTGCCTTATTCTGCTTTGTTTCAACATATTAATGCTTGTTCCCAGAAAACTTCATGAGAAAAATGAAACTGCATTGTACACAAGTGGGTTTATCTCATTCTACTTGCATGATTTTTTCACTTGGTTTGAGAAAAACAAGATTTTGCGACTGATTATGAGACTAAATGACTTGATATGGTGGAGATTTTTTGCAGTGCTTTTGATTGCTTTATGATATATTATTGTCATGGAACAACTAGGTGATAACATAACATCATTATTTTATATGAATGGCAAAGACCTGCACACTTAACCCATAATCCGTGTTGTTCCAACCACCATGGGAAGCAAATATTACCAGGGTGAGATTGAGGGAGGAGACAATAAAAGTTTTTTTTGTTTTTTCTTTTGTAACGGTGTCAAATTTATATGTTGATCCACCTCTGCACTCTTTGTCCATTTACAGTGACAGCTCATCTGTTGTGGATAGTGATTTCTGCAGTTGTCCTCTGCCTGGTCATATTCCTTCTTTCGCTTCTTCTCCTGTACTGCTGCCGAAGAAAGGCTGGAAAGTATGTGTATGTGTATCGAAATCCTTTTATAATTTACTCAAGCATGTCAGAAACACATACTGTGAAGTTAAAGTGCTTGTGTTGCTCCTCTTTGACATTTCCTCACTAGACCTCCAGCAGTGTACCCTGAGACAGTGGCGATCTATCAGGAACGGATGCCCCTCTACATTAACTGCACAGAAGTGACCCACATCTACACCAATGGCAGCTACCAGCTTGTTTACCAGAATTGCACGCCTCTTTTTGTCCGTACTAAACAGGTATTTGGTTGACTTGATTTCAGAACATATGCTGTCATTTTTGGTGAGACAGGCCATTAATCACATCTGTCCGTTTGCTAGATTCGTCCGATGGGTAGAAGAGGTGGGGAAAGGCGAGTGGGGGAGAGAAGAGGAGGAGAGAGACCCGGAGCCAGAGCGCTGAGAGAGGTGCAGAGCACTGCTGTGGCTGAAACTGAGACAGCTATCTACCTGGAGATCCTCTGAGCATCAATATGCATTCAACTCACCTTAGATGACATTTTCTCACACTGCAGATGAATTTAATAACAATTAACACACATGTTTGGATTTTAAAGGTCATGGAACTGTGCATGTATACATAGGTCTCCATCTTGCAACATGCATGTGTGAGGTACTGAATGGTGTCTCTGTAATGATCCCTATATATGCATCATTAATATCTTTTTTTTAACTGTTTGCCTGAATCTTACTTCTGTGCTCCCTTATATGTTTTTTATAAAAGATGAAAAGGTTTGATAAAAAGGTCTTATTCATTCATTTCCTCTTGCATATATTTTTGCATACACTCTTCTTCCAGTGCACAGACACACACAAGCGTGCGCGCGCACACACACACTCACACACACACATACACACACACACTGCTTTTCAGCTCTGATTTCACTTTGTAATTTAATTTGCTCACTGTTCTCATTTCATTTATTTAATACCAGGTCTAGCATTTATAACCCAAAATAACCTTCAGTTGACTGTAATAGGGAGCCTAAGGCATTTCAACCATCTGTCACATTTGCGCAGAATATAACAGTGTTATTAAATTTATTACCTCTAGAGGGAGACCGTATTCTTTCCAAACACAACCTACACAGTCAATTTATCAGTGAAGAAGAATATAGCCGCACTCATTGGCTAGAAGCACTGGCCGTCGGAAACTACGTCACGACACGACGCACATCAGATTTTGGTGCGAAAATGAGTTCGTATTCACTGTCATTTTACTCAAAATTAAAAGTATTTGTTGTTGTTTTCTGATGTTTGCTTTAGTGTCAAATTACCAGCAAAGTAAGCGACTATGCATCAAGTGCATAATAATCCCAGAAATCCGTGCGCTTTAGCCCTTTAGGTGTGTTTGTGCCATCAAGCTAATTAGCAAAAGTACACTCTCTATTGTTTGCTAGCAAGCTATCACGTTAGCAAGCGGTCTGCCTAACGTTGATCAGCAGTCAAGTACATTTTTTACTTTTTGTGGCTATTTTTACGGCAACTGAACAGAAATTCGCCGTGTATTTTGGTTCCAGTGACGATAGCCAAGGAAGGGATTATTTACTTCACACGGGATAACGGTATCAATCTGTCAAAGTCAGCAGCAACAACATGCCAGAAATCAAACTCAAGCACGTCGTGTCTTGCAGCAGCGAGGACAATGTGAGTTATCTTTTTGTTTCTTACATTGGATTAAAAAATATACATGGCAATTCAAGGTTTTCTTGTCCAAAACGACATCTAGCGGTACCGTTTTCTGATCGACTCGCCTACGCAGCACTTAGCTAAACGGGAGCATCAGACCAACTGTCACTTTTTCATAACACCCAACAGACCCACAAGGCTGACAACCTGCTAAGCTCTGACACCTACAGGAAGTGGAAGGCAGCGAGACCAGGGGAGAAACAAACTTCAGTCATTCTACAGGTATTTCAACACCTATTTTCCACAGGTGTTAGAAGTGATTGGATAAACTACTGTTTTGTTGCATGATAAGCGGCTCTTGGACAGTTGGACATACTTAAACTGACAAAGCTGATCAAATCGACTCCTGTTCATTGCTGCATGTTCCTATGATCTGCCCTCTTCATCACATATAACAAGAGAAAGTTATAAGTGGTTGTCTGTGATAGAAGTAAGGAGGCATCAAAGGCTTGTGTATTTCAGTTTTTTCCAGCCAGCTAGCAGGTCTCTTGACTTTTGTAAACGCTGTGAAAGAGTCTTATGTCTATGATGCTGTTTTGGCTTTCTTTCAGTTTGAGAAGGAGGAGCAGGTGCACAGCATAGACATCGGAAACGAAGGGTCAGCTTTCATTGAAGTGCTGGTGGGGAACTCGTCAGCTGTCCGAGACCAGGACTATGAGGTGTTCTTGCAAATCAAAACCACTTTACCTTCATGACAGCTGTACTAATTAATCATTACTTCACTTTTTACCTTGAGTAAATCGATTTCTTCTCTCTCTTCCAGGTTCTGCTGGTTACGTCGTCCTTCATGTCCCCCACAGAGAGCCGTAATGGCACCAACACTAACCGGGTGCGTTTCTTCGGGCCAAACCAGCTGCAGAAGAGCACAGCACAGGAGAAATGGGACAGGGTGAAGATTGTATGCAGCCAGCCATACAGCAAGGTAAGTGATGGATCACCAACAGATTGCATCATGTGTAAATTAGGGTTTGACAGATTAAAATGTCTGGGACATATTTTTCCCAGCAAATATTGATATTTTGAGACTCAAGTTGCCCATAGGTGATATTTTGTCCCCGTAGTCCATATTTTTTTTTTTTTTCAAACAAACAAATGTTTAGTGTTTCTCCAAGAATTTTATTCTGAGCATGGTGGAAACACTTCTGAAACAGCCTTTAGACCATTAGACACTAAAACTCTATAGGCACCAAAACTAATGAAATCCTTTTAGGTGTCTGTCACATATTACAGAGATAACAGGACTTGATGCACAGTGCAAAGGGATAATACAAGACAAAATGTTTATCACTCTACACATCCTGCATTAAACATCTTTGTGTGTTTAAGCAATATGGTTGCAGCTATAGAGGACATATAGTGAGTTAACTGTACTGCTTTAAAAGGAGCTTCTGTGAAAAGAAGCACATCCTACACAACAACTAAACATGTGTTACTGCAGATGAAAGTACATATCTGATGAATTTGTCTGTGATCTTTGCAGAACATTGCATATGGAGTCGCCTTTGTGAAGTTCCATTCACCACCAGACAAAAATGATCCTCCAGCATCAACAACTTCACCGGTAAGCAGTGCCCGTCCTGTGCTGCAATCAGCCTTACTTACTCTTCACTTGAGACTGTGAAACTCAGCGGTAGATGGAGATCTGTAGACATTGGTCAGTCTGGAAAGCTCTTATTCTTAATAGCTGCTTTTATCTCACTTCAGATTGCTATCACCTTCTAGTACTTGATTGTCTCTTGATTACTGGACTTTGTAACCCTCCAACTCTGAAAATTACCTTGTGTAAAAAAAAAAAAAAATCAAAGCATAAAAAACAGCAGCATGGAAGCTCATTCTCAAAAATGAGGAGACTGAAGTCAAAGATAACTTTACGTTTCTCTTTACGACCAGGTGGACGTTTTTCAGCGTGATGCCTGCAAAAACAAACATTAGTTGCAGCCTTCAAATATAGCCACCTATAATATGCAGTTGTTGATATAACAAACTCTTTGTCTGCTTTTTCTAATATAGAAAAAAACCTCTTCATTTGTGTGTCAGTATAATACTTAAAGCTTTATGTAAATGTGTGAACTCGAGATGAAATAACATTTGCTGGGCACAGTGCAATCATTATTTGCATTGTCACTACAGTGTTTAGTGCTTTCATCCATCCATTAAACTGCACAGTCTGTTATGTTCTGAAATTGTCAGATAAAAAGCTTCAATGTATATTAAGACAAAACAGTGCTTACTTTCTAAAGATCAAACTGCTGACATATATCTTCCCTTTGCACCAAACCCTGCTCTCCACTGCCCTGGCAGAAGTTGACAAAGCTGGGCCAGTTCAGGATGAAGGATGAGTCTCCTTCAGCTGGACCCAGTCTGCAACCTGGCAGCCTTTTCTTCAGCCGGGAGAGCACATCAAAACCCAGCCCTGCACTCAAGGGTAAATCCATTGTTTTAACGCAGCAGCTGTTCATGCCCAATTATGTCCTTTTGTGTTCTTATAATAAAGCGGTAATCAAGTTTCAATCATAAAAGGCCAACAGTGAAGTAATTAAGTTTTATTTAAAGCTACTCCAGTGAGCCAGGAGAGAAAGGGGAGGTTATCTCAAAGACGTACTTTATTATGGAGTATATTTGTCCAAATAATCTTCCTTTGCTCTGTCATAAACCTTCAGCTCCTCTCCTCTCTGTAGTTTCTCCTCAGAATGAGAAGCTGAGCTACGCCACTGCAGCCCTGCAGTCCGGTGGAGGCTCCCACTCCTCAGACCAGGCCTCCACCTCCAACTCTGCCTCACCACAGGTATGGACTATCAGAGGTCTTTTTTTAATTTTTTTTTCTAAGCAATATGCACGCCCAGTTCCTTCATTATCAGTAGCTTTTCTTTTCTTTATTGATACAGTAGGATAGAAGAAAGGATACAAAGCAGGGGATCCCTGCTCCTCTTCTGTCTTTTTAGCTCACATTAACAACTGACACATACCTACTCATGTAAGCAATTAATACTTAAAGTACTCAATAAGTTATTCTACTTTCAGTAGAATAACCGCACAAATGAAGCATATAATTGAGTTGTGTCTTTTCATACTAATGGAAGAAATATAATCTCCTAAGAGTGGTTTGCAGCAGGTATTAATTAATTTTGCATAACCTCTCACACACTGTTTGGCGGTCTCTTATCGGTAATGCAAATGTAACTTCAGATCATGACTTCTTATCAAATGAGATGGCAGAATAAAATTAAGACTCCCCCTGCAGTTGTAAAATTGCCTGACATGCTGAAACTCTTTGCACAAAACAGTGAGGATATTATAAATAATTTATGCATTTTTAGTGCATTAGGATTTGAATGTGTTTGCAGTTTTGTTTACCATGTTTATTGTAATCATTTCTGTCACCTCTTTTGCAAAGAGTAAATTGCAGGTTTGCATAATCATTGTTTTTGAATATAGAAAGGACATTTTATTTCCTATGGCTCAAACATAGAAAGGGACCAATTTTGTTGACTTTCTTCTTCTGTTCCCTCTTAGCCACCAGTCAAGAGAAAATTTGAGTTCAGCAAAGAGCGCCAGTCTGCTCCTGCCCCTCCCGCCTCCAAGAAAACCAGCCCAGCTGGCTCACCTGAGGGCAAAGCCGCCACCCCCAAACCCAAACCCAAACCCAGCCCAGCCGCCACCCCGAGCCCCAGCACTGCTAAAGGTGACAGGAACACAAGCAAATTTATCATCACCTTCGTTTTTTAATGTAGTTAATGGACACTTCCAGTGTGGTTATATTATTTGCTCGTGTTCTGCATTGCCTCTTGTTTCATATTCCTGACAAGATCATGTTCCAGTTCTTTAGCCATGTTATATGATGTTTTTCAAAGTAAATATTTTGATATAAATGCTTTAATAGGGCTGTAATCGACTCTGAATTCCTCAGTTGAATCAGATTCTGTTGTGCAATATGAGATTTTTACAAATTCATTTTTTTACACTCTTTGTGGCAATCAGAAAATACATTAGCATAAGTTTGTCTTGATTTATCATGTTAATAATTATCAAACCCATTATAGTCATACAAATATAATTGAGCGTTTAAAATCTAAACCATCTGCATAAAGATGTTTAATTGCCAGGCAGTTTGACTTACCGTGCAGTTTTGTCAGAGTAACGAGACAGAATAATGACACAGCACACAGGTGGGTCTGGTTACATTAAACTGCTGTAACTTCATTTTTGCCCCGCTGGGAGCCGGCGGCCTTTACATCACCGTGTCAGTCAGTCTGCAGCAGTCAGGTCCAGAATGTCTCCAACCTCCAAATCTGTTTGGTGGATCACCGTGAAATCTGGTGACAACATTCATGTTGCTTAGAGGATGAAACCCATTTAACCCTTTTTTATTCTAGTATTGCAATGCACGCAGTGTCTTTAAAAAAAAAACAAAAAACATGGAAATCGGACATGTAATGACCCAGAAGCAGTGTGATTGTTTTTTCTGTGCCGTCTGGAATTGGAGTGAATGCACCCATGACAAAAATGGTTTTAAAAATATTGTGGTGTGTGCAAGAATTATCACAGTTAACGTTAACAGGATGGAAATTGTAAAAGAAAGAAAAAAGTACAAGCAAAAACTCAGCTCTAGAGTTGTCCTTTCAGTTTAGGCCTGTAGTTCATTCAAGGCTCTTTGCAAATTGTCCCTTCACCCAAAGCCTCATTGGTTTTCATAATTGATGGAATGAAATACTGGCACTCACAAATGGCTTATCTTCAGTTTATTGTGGGCAAGGATGAACGCGCTTCAGCTATAAGCCATCATCAGCGCAAACAGAACCAGAGGAAGTGATATAATATATAGCAGCAGGTTCTGTTTACGCTGATGATGGTTTACAGCTCAAACACGTTCTTTATTGCTCACAATAAACTGATGATAAGCTGTTTGTGAGTGCCAGTATTTCGTTCCATTGTTCCTTACCACAATCCCATGCCTGAAGCCATTTCAAGTGATTTGGAGTTGTGCGCGCATCTTCAATGTCGTTATCTTTTTTCCCCCAATTGATGCCTGCAGCCTCGCCAGCGCAGAAGACTCCCGACAGGAAGAGGGAGAGCCAGTCCAAGCCTGAGCCCAAACCCAAACCCCACAAAGCCAAATCCCAGAGTGCAGAGCAGGTGCCATTCAACCGGATCATGGAGGGCGTGGTGTTCGTCCTCAGCGGCTTCCAGAACCCGTTCAGAGCGGAGCTGAGGGACAAGGCTCTGGCCATGGGGGCCAAGTACCGTCCCGACTGGACCCCGGACTCCACACACCTTATGTAAGTGGCAAGCTGGAACAAAGACAGGCAGTCTGTGAAACCTGAGCGCTCAGGCTCTACATGATGCAGCGGCGTGAGAATGCATTATTTGCTCCTTCCTGCACAAGTTGACAGAAATCCATAAAAACACTTAAAGTAATAAAAATTACCTCTGTTCCTCAGGAAGTCAGTTTGATTGTATCCCATGTGCTGTGCTAACAGCAAACTATTGCTCTCAGCATCTGTTTGGTAATAACTGTGTCTGTGTGTGTGTGTCTGTGTCTCTGTGTGTGTCGTTAATGTCCAGCTGTGCCTTTGCCAACACTCCCAAGTACAGCCAAGTGAAATCAGCAGGGGGCATCATCGTACGGAAGGAATGGGTGGTAGACTGCCATAAGAGGAAGCAGAAGATTTCATACAAGCGGTAAGAGAGAAGGAAAAAAAAACAAAAGGGGACTGGGGGAGAAAAATCAATTCAGCAATAACGAGGAGGTGAAACTTCATTGATCCTCTTAGGGGATATTTCTCTTTTCGCTCATCGAAGAAGGTCCGAGCATATGTTGACCCACAGAGCAGCACCTCGGGGGCTGGTTTGGGATTCAGTCTCCTGCTCTGGGACATTTCTGCAGGGCTTTAACCCAACACGGCGTGCGATTGTGCACTAATGAATCCACATCCCATGCATCGGTTCTTTCGAGGCAGATCTGCACCTCTGCATGGTACAGCGTGTGCATGACACTGATTAAAGCGTCCAAACAGCGTCTCTCACAGCAGCGATGCCCAGACAGAGAACATTGTAACCTTGAGCTGTTGATGCCCACTGTGATCATAAATTCAACCAAGCCGGCTCCAGCAGCTCTCTAATTATATGCCTCATTACAGGGGGGGGG
>OMLF01056155.1:0-12500 GCA_900302615.1 Holocentrus rufus | reverse complement strand
GAATATGCTTCAGTTCCTCCATAATCAAACATTACAAGCAGCTAATGATGTGTAAAGCAGGATGTGTAAAATGTAGGACTGCAACTTATGATTATTTTCATTTTTCATTAATCTATCAATCTATGTTTGATCATCATTCAGTATTAAGTGTGAAAATAAAGCCAAAGTCAGTTGGGAAGTGATCAGAGTCCATCGATCAATTGACTAGTTGCTTCAGCGCAGCTAAAAATGTAAATGTGCAAAAGCCACATTGCCATGACAACACTGCTGTTGACCAACAGTGATGACACACGGGTGAGTTTGGAGGAAGAGAAATCAAAAACAGTTTTGTAGATGATGGATGTAAGAGAGGATTTTCAGAACCGGCTCATTAATTCTCATTATTTAATTTTGGGAGGAGCAGCAGGGGTGATCTGAGGAATTTCGGGGCCCCTGAGCGGCTGTGACAGCGGGCCCCTCGCCGCTGTGCATCAGCCGATCACCTCGCCTCTCTGAGGCCTCACAGAGTTATTTCCCCCCGCAGGAGAGGCCTGCGACCTCCTCTGACAAACACGAGATACAGTCAGTCAGTCCTGAATATAATCTGAAACCTTAAAATGAATTAACGTCTGTTTTGCTGCTCTATGATGCTGATCAATATAAAAAATGATAAAAATTTTATAGCACTTTGCTGTTTGTCTTGAAGGGGAAAAATCCTCTGCTGTACCTGACATGATGCACCTAAATTTTTTTATTTGTATTTTTTTCTCACACATACATTTTATCTTTATGTTCTTCATTCATGATTTCTCATTCACGATGTTTCATATAGACGCCACGTTAACATAAAAATGCGACATAACATTCTTCATTCATTCATTACGTAAAAGAGGCGACATGCACCGATCTACCTCACGGCTTTACAATGTACAACAAAACATCGACACACACACACAACAACACACAAACACACACTTCGTTTAATTAACTTCAGTTTCAGCTTCAGTCCAAAACCCCTGCAGGCCGTCATGTAAACAACATGTCACAGGTTCAGTCCCCTGACAGGCCGAGGAGCGTCCGTCCAAACCGCCTGTCAATCAAACCTGACCTGTCAGGACTCTGAGTCTCATCATCAGAACCGCAGCTGAACGGCACTAAAAATCTCACAGATTCTGGTTCATTCTCGTGTCTTAGAGGACGTTGACATTGTTCCAGGGAAAAAAAAAACACATAGAAACCACAGGAAGTTTCTGGAAGGTGTCTGCTGGACGCGGCGGTAAACAGCAGAAGTTCACAGATATCAGGCAGGAATGTGGCGGGTCAGAGCGCACAGAGGCCTCTCTGCGACAAAATCCAGATCCACGTGTGGTGACTCTGCACCCTGTTTACATCACTGTGTCGCTGCTTCAGGCCTCAACTTTGTATTTTGTTAAATGTAAATTATAAAAATACATTTTTGTAAATTTGTTTTCGAAATGCTTTAAAAATATAGCTGTTGATAATATAACAGCAGGAGCAGCAGCAATAGCAGTACTAATAGTAGCAGTAATAGTATTAATAGTGAGTGTAGAAGTGGTAGATTTAGTAGCAGGAGCAACTAGTGGTAGTAGTCATAGAAATAGTCCTAATGGTAGTAGTAGTAGTGGTAGAAATAGTAGGAGTAGAACTAGTAGTAGTAGTACCAGTAGTAGTAGCAGCAGTAGTGGTGGTAGCAGCAGTAGTACTAATATTTGGTGTATTCGTAGTAGTAGCGGTAGTGGTACTATTAGTAGTGACAGTGCTAATGATAGTAGGGTAGTAGTGGAAGTAGTACCACCAATAGTGCTGCTACAATTAGTAACAGTATTAGTAATATTAATAGTAGCAGTGGAAGCAATATTTGGTGTATTAGTTGTATCAGTATCAGTATCAGTAGCAGTAAAAGTATTAGTGGAAATAGTGTCAGTAGGAAGATGTTGTAGGTTCATTATTAAACATATAACATATTGTATTTACCACAGTACATTATTGTATTACTACAGTACATTATTGTATTACTGCAGTACATTACATTGTATTATATTCAGACACTGTCCTGCTTCACAGCCTATAGGCAAACAAAGCAGCTCTGTTGTTGCTGACCCACTGAGGCCAAAACAACATATAGAAAAGCCTGTATGGGATAAAGTGGGACAAACAGTTTGTGTCCGTCTGTCGAATCACCAAACCTGACCCGGCGTTTTTCTGCAGCAAAACAAGCCGGCGACAAAGGCAGCCTTGTGCTTTCTTGCCGCGGTAACCTCTGACAAATGCCATCTCGTTACTTTAATCACATCTGAATGCTCCCGTATGGTCAAAATTATCCAATCACAGCAGCCCCATCTCCTCCCTGACGGTTTTTTTTTTTTTTTTTTGGGCTGAAAGCTGCAAAGAGGGAAAATTAGAGGAGAGGTTTTGGTGAAACGGGTGCTGGTAAACTGAAGGGAGGGAGGGCTGTGAACACGCTGCTGAGGGACCAGTCACTTTCAAACGTGACGGACCACATGTGAAACTGGGTCAGATGCTACTCGCAAAAAGTGTTTGTTTTAATGTCCCTGGAGCACCGGGTGGGTGGAGTTTCAGGTCAGGTTAGGTCAAATAAAGGGCAATTAGAATAAACTGACTTTCAAGTTGATTTTTATTATTATATATCATATATTATTATATATTTTATATTGAGATTTCTTAAGGGCATAAACAGTTCCTGTGGGTGTGGCCAGTGGGCGGAGTCTTAGTTGAGAGAGGGAGGAAGGCGGGGCTAACAGTGCACTTCCTGTCTAAAGGTGAAAAGCTGAATATACTCTTAGCCAGAGCAACGTGCAATGATTAATAATGAACAATAATTATAAATACTACTAATAATAATTTTAACACTAGAAGGAGGTCAGAGGTCAAAGGTCACAGCCATGACAGATGGACCAAATATTCTTGAATAAAATGACACAGAAGTGTTGGGAGAAGAAATAAAAGCCAGGGAGAAAATGTCAGAAGCTTTTTTTCCACTACACTCGGAGTATTTTTAGATCTGCAGCCTGTGTGGTTTCTGCTGCAGAGCTAACGTGCTCTTAGCTGCTCTGTCTCACAACTTGGACGACATGGCCGCTGCCTCCGCCGAGCCAAAACCCGTTAGCAGCCGCCAACCTCGCAGAGAGAGAGACGGCCGCTGGAATACCAGCCTTTAAAACGAGCGTCAAAACCAAACAAACCCAAACTCTCATCATTCTCCCTCCCTCGCTTGGCAATCTGTTGCTCTTGGCTGCCGAACAAAAACCCGATTCAGCAGCGTCCAGGTTAAACGCCTCATTTCAAAGGAGGAGGGGAGGGGTGTGTGTGCGCCTGTGAGAATAAAACGTCCAGGACGGTATCAGGCCATGAAGATCGAAAATCCTCCTAATTGTCTGGTTTGTGCTTTTCATCGCCCGGTCAACAGTGTCGCCGTGGAAACGTCAGAGAGGCAAACATCTTTTATTCGAGTAATACTTGAAACTACAAAACACTCCGGGGACAGAGAGCGGGTCCCTGCAAGCAGGCTCGATTCTGACTTGGCTTCTCCAGCAGACTTACTATTGGAGGACAAAGCCAATTTTGTCGAAAATTGTTCCAAAAATGTGTTAGTTGTAATTACAGTCGTAGTTTTCACTGCGCTGCACAGGATTTGACTTTTGTAGCCTTTGTGTAAAAATATCAGACTTCCCTCTTCCCCTGGAAACAGTGGAGAACTCCAACACCTGCACAAACACTCTGCAAATGCATTTAGGTGCAATTAAAAAGAGTTCATTTCAAAACGAGAAATCCATTTTCAAAAACAAAACTGACACCTGCACTAACAAAATGATCTCCGGCATGAAAGCCAAACTCAATATGACTCATAATTTAATTTTGTCATTAACTATATACATTTTTTTATAAATAATATAGATTAGGTGCACTGGACAGCGACCTAGGATAAAGCTTCGTATTTTAGTTTTACATTTCTTGTGTTTTGGATTAAAACCCTTCAGCCTGAACAGAATGTAACTTTTCATTTTAAAGCAGCAGGCTAAAAAAAAAAAGTCATATCCCATGTGGCGCAGGAAATTGAAGAATAGCAGCATCTAAAATGACAGTTCGCACAGTTCATGACTCAACCGCAGTGAAAGCTGGAAATAGAGACCTGATGCAACAGAGTGACATGCATTTCTTTTCTTTTTTTTTTAACTCGGTGGTGGCTCTAATGGCAAAGACTGAAGGACAAAGATCATTAGGGAAGCGGAAGAGTAAACAATGTAAAGACTGTTGCATTCAGTCCACTCACAAAGTGTTAATCTCTTATGCAACAAAGAACGGAGCCAAATTACACACTGACAGGTCAGTGTGTAATTTGGGCCACGAAGCCAAATCCAGAGTGGCTTTCCAACAAAAATGTGGCTGTCCTCGAGTGACCGAGACAAAAAAGCCCAGACTGTAATCTGACTGAATGACAACAGACTGACTTGAAGCTGCTCACATTACATCTCCCGTCCAATCTGACAAAACGTGAAGAGGAAAAAAAATCCAGATGTGCCCAGCTGATGCAGATGTATCTGAGAAGACCTGAAGCTGGAGGGCTGAACACTGAAACGAAACATTTAAAATAAAGTAGGAACTTTTTCGATTTTCATCATGGGCTTATTTTCATTATTTTCTGTGTGGGGAAATAATTGGCAAACTTTCGTCACTTTTCCCACAAAATGCAGAATAAAGTGAAGGAAGCTGGTGGATAAACGTCTCTGTGTCTGTGCCTGTGTTTCTACAACTTTCTGCATGCTGTTTCAGCTTCACCACTCCATCAATTTCACATTTCATTTACCCAGTGAACCTTGTGAAGCCGTTTTCTCAGTCCTCATGTTCTGTGAGGACGTCAGAGACAGGAGAACCAAACGTTTTCTGTCAGATTTCCACAGGGGACGTCACTGTAATCGCCGCATACTCTGACAAGTCGGCACAGACGCTCTCACATCCACCTGTGAGACGTTCCACAGGAATGTGACGTTCCTCCATGTTTCCCCGTGTCGTCTGACCGTGGAGGCACCCTGTCTGCATCATCCATCTCCGTTTTTCTTATCAGTCTAGACGGTTATCTCTGCTGTTATGCAACCACTGAGCAACTTCTGCTATTCACGCTCTGACATCTTCTATCTGAAAAAGAAGGCGGCGTACCGTGATAAACACACAGACTGACGCTGGATGTCAGAGTGAAGATGGAGAGGAGCTGTGTTTTGTTTGGAAGTTGGCGTGGGACGGCAGTGTGTGGTCCGCACGGAGCTGCGTTCACGTCTCCGTCCTCATGAGTCACAGATCTGATGTTTTCTGATCAGACCGAACAACAAAACACTGCGTGGAGTTTTGTCTTTTCAGCTCTGATCTGGACTACAGATGTGCGCTGAATCGCATCTCGAAGTTTGTGAACTTACACACGACTTGGATCAGAACACTCCCATTGGGGTCGGTCAGCATCGCCATGACAACAGATCATTTTTAACTCATTTTAATATTGAAAGGATTTGTCGATTAAGGGATTATTCAATCAATAGAAAATGAAATAATAATTTCAGTGATTAATGTTTTAGTACTTAATCAAGTGAAAATGTCTTCCTTTTCTCTGTTCATATCATTATACATTAGGAAGCAACTTGAAGACATCACTTTGGACTCTGACCACTTCTCATCAGACTTTGGGTTTATTTTGACTCTTTATATGATTAATTATGATTATGATGACTTTTTATGATTAATCAATGAATCAGAGAATCACTATTAATCAGCAATGAAAATAATCAGTTGCGACCCTGAATCATTCACCTGTCATTCACCTTGGTTGTGCAGCAGTAGTGTGGAAAATAACAAGCCACAATAATTGAAAGAAACTCAAACGACTAAATGAATTCCTGTGTGGAGAGACGGCTCAGTGTCAGGTCACACTGAAACTGAGATGTGTTGCAACAAGCAGCAGAGCTGCACGTATAGAAAGAGGTGAGAAGTCTTTTGTTCTTGTTGCTCTGCACATCGCCTCCAGTTCACTCTGCCATCAGATATGAGCTGCATGCTACAGCAGATATGAACAGTGACTCAAAATAAAAAATCAGATACGAGTGGCAGTTTAACTGAGCGTGAACGCCGCGGTGTGACGACACTCAGCTGTTGGAGGAATGAAATGTCAAACTGATGCCTGCAAACAGAGGCTGCGACAAAAGACTCCGAAACTTGTAAAAATTGTGAAAAACAGGCAGATTTCTCTGCCGTAACACAGGAGTTTCTGCCGGAAAACACCAGAAAACATACAGATGGCGGCTGTATCGCAGAAACTTTTCATTTCACTTCTTCCAGGCACTTTATCCAGTTTTTAGATCATGAACATGCAACTTATAAAAAACAACATAACACTTTAAGATCTGGTTTGTCACAGTAACTCATTCTTCCGTGAGAAACCCCGGCGCCGCTCTGTTTTCTTTGACATCCGACCTTTAAAACTCATCTGCTGCCTGAGCGCAGGGAACTTGTTTGCATACAAGAAAAAGAAAACCCAGCGTGCAGCACGTTCACCTGCAGCCGCTCAGCTGATAAACCAGCAGAAATGTGATGTCAGTACCTGTTGGTTTTATGAGTTTCAACTTTTTAACAACGCTCTGCAGCAGTCTGACAAGCCCGTCTCAAAACCAATAACATGAGCAGAGAATAATATGTTCACTGTCACGGAAAAATCTTTATAAGTCCGACTTTGTTTTTACTTGAACTGAATGTTCACATGGTCATTTATAGGCAGAGCAAACTCCATAACCCTACAGACTCAAAACCTGTTCAGCACCGAGCTTTTGAAAAATCCATCGGTCATCGGTGTGAAGGTTCAGCTGCTTCTCTGAGGCCATACTGAGTGAAATATTCAAAACCAAGATGCCATTGTTTTATGGCTGCAGCATTACATCAAATAGAAAATATCTACATGTCTTCTGCATCTTTTTATACACATTTCCCTGAATTCAGCAGGACAGATTTGGGATCTTTGGAAACTTTGGGATCTCCACTACAATTTACAATAAAGTTCTGTGCATCAGCGTGCTTTTGTAATGACGAGCCCTACAACGTGACAGGCAGAGATACAATCTTGTCAGGGCTTAATCTGCAGAACCTGAAAGATAATCTGAGTCTCTTGTCCTGGACCGACCCTGACAGTTTGGGTTTAGGTCGCGGCGTGTGAGTGAGGCTTCAGCTGGACTTACGTAAATGTTCCTCTGCTTGTAGCGCAGGAACAGGTTGTGCATGATGGCTCCGTCATGAAGGTCCTCCAGCGTCGCCATGTCCTCCACCCCTCTGATGCTGCTGTGGTGCATCGGCTGCACCTTCTGCCTGGTGAGGGCGTTCTGCTTGTAGGTGTACACCTGAGAGAGGAAAAGGTCCAGGGTTAGAGAGGAGATTCAACTTTCTGAAAAACCGTTTACACACATTTTAGTTAAATTCATCTCTCTGCTGAAGCTGTGGCCTGCAGGCGGACAGATGGAGCGAGTCCTGCTGAGTCTGGCCTGGTTGTGACCACGTCAGCCCGTCCAAAATAGACACAGACAAGACCAGGACACCACAGAGCCTTTTTATAGGCTTAGAACTTTTATAGAACTTGATAGGAGCCTTCAGATATTCAAGAATTTTGCACAGAATATCACCACACTCTTTACCCACTCAAAAATGTCTTAAACTACAAGCATCGATTTGTCTTTGCACCTTGGCATTCTTATCAGGGGTAAATTACAATATGTGCAAGAACATGATGAGTCAAAATTCTCAGATCACATAACCAACATTATGAGAAACCAGTGGTGAGTGCTACACAACAGACAAACGTTCATGTGTCCTCATGATGAAGAAAACGACAAGACACCATTCATTCAAGGCTGATAGGCAGTTGATCATGACAAAATTTTCATTTTTGGGTGGACTATTTCTTTATTTCTTAAATTACAAGCATGCAGCTGAACACACTTATTGTTTCATGCATTTCCCTTTTTTTCCTTCCAGTTTCTGCAAGTTTTGGATCGTTTTGCACGTCACTGTTTGGTTTCTGAGTCGAACACCTCCGGCCTGTTTCCTCCAGCTGCACACTGACAGTTTAGAGGCTCATTTCTGTCATTTGATTTAGCACCTGGTGCAGAAATGTTGACAAGGCAGGAATCGCAAAGCCGGGCAGACGATCAGCTGCCGGTAACCGAGCCTCACACAGGTGACCGCTCCAACATTTTAACCTGAATGATTTACAGCGGTGAAAGTGCGAAGTGACAGCTCATATCTCCTGTTACCAGAGGGGTGAAAGGAAAGCCTCAAGGTAGAGTCCTGTAACTGAGAGGTCACACGTTTAATCCCCTCATCAGCCTGTCCATCAGCAGCCTCCCGCCCTGCTGAAGTTTGCTACTCATTTTTTAAATTGTGGACGAGAGTACCAGCTAAATGTTAACCCAGGGACTTAAGTGAATGCCAGGCAAAAGTCAAATGTGGATGAATTATGGCTGAAGATGTAAGTTCATCTACTGTTTCAACCACTTTGGCAGGTAATCAGCCATAAGTTGTATGACCTCTTCTGCTTTAAACATCCAGTTGGGAAAGTGGTTGATGCATTTGAGAAACTCATCCTGGTGAAAACCCTCTCAGTATGTCATGTTACCTTCCACAGAGATGACATATGGCAGATAGCTGGGATTACACGTTAAAAAAATGACCCTGGGCGGGTAAATAACGCTGATATGTCATCAGCTGGATGGGTAATTCAGTGGCAGTCTGTTTATCAGCAGACTCTCAGAGACGACACCCTCTGTGCAGCGTTTGGCCTGCAGGGACGAGACAAAACTGAGAGGAAAATCCCCCTCAGATCCTGTTTCACTGTGAGAGCTCATCAGTCTGTGACCTGCAAGTTATTTTGTGATGACAAGTTAAAGGAATACTCCAACATTTTGGGCAAACTACCCCTTTTTCCGACCCAGACTGAGACAAGATGTTCGATATCATTTTCACCTCTGTTCCTTTTGGTTCCCATGGGTAGCATTTGCTGTTAGCTTAGCATAAAGACTTAAAGTCTACTAGAGTCATTAGCCTAGCTCCATCAAAGTCAAAACACTAAACCTTACAGCAACTCCACAGCTATCTTATTTACACAATGTATTATTTTAAAAGAGCGTGAACTTGTTGCATCCAGCTGCTGAAACATCTGGATGTGATGTCACCTCGTCTACGATTGGCCAGAGGAAACAGACACCAAACTGCTGGATGGACCTTCATAAACAGCTGTATATGTAACAGTATTAAAAGTTTTCCTTTCAGGTTTGCCTTTTGAGCCACTGGAAGAGGAAAGGACGTCGATAATCTAAAGTTACAGCTTCAGTCAAAACATTTCACAGCAGTCACAACTTTTCCCTTCATATCAGTACAGCACTGACCCACTGTGAGCTTCAGAGCTGATTATAGTGCAGTAAAACAGGAGATGAATGAAGGTTAAGCAAATGTCAGTGGTGCAATGACGAATTTCCTCCTCGTTATGATGTAGTTTAGATTACAGTCAAATAAAGTCCAGTTATTTTTGGCAACAACAATCTACAAATGCTGATTTTGTTGGATTGAAGCTGCTGGTGGTTAATATTTTGTGCCAAGATTCATTACTTCAAAATTGGACGACTTCATGCCAGGAAGAAAACGAGGACAAGAATTAATTTTTCTTTGCCAGAACAGCTAAAGAAAAGACCATCAATGGAAAATCGAAGCCCCGCCCACACTGTTTGATTGACAGGTGATCTCTGGGAAGTGTCGAGCAGATGGAACAAAGATGGAGACAAAATGATAATAAAAACATTTTGTCTCAGTCTGCTCTAGCATCAGTTTGCAAAGACGGAAGTGAAATGAAAACTAAAACCTGGAATCTTGCAGACTGATATTCTGTCATAACGAAACAAAGAGAGAATCTCACAGATTAACCCTTTAACTTCGAGCCCTGAGGCACTTCAACCTGCTCTCAGTCGTCACATAATAACCAGCGCTCAGCTTCCCTCCGGGCATCTGATCAGTGATCTCCAGCTAAAGGAGCAGCAGTGGTGAACTTTCAGGTCAGAGTCATGAAAAGAAGCAGCCAGAGGGGCTAATTAACACCCGGCTTCAGATTATCAGCGCTCTGCAGGAGCTCGGCAAGCTCAGGGGGAAATAATCTGAGCCTGCAGGAGGGTCCAGGCCTGATGATCCCCCTGTGTGTCTCTGAGGTGTGCAGGGAGGACGGGCCAAGGCCTCGCAACAAAATCATAAAGAATCCATTAAGAAAGTACAGTTAAGTCTTTTATACTGCTGCTGGGTTCTTATTTTTTAATTTATTCAATAATTTATGTGTTTGTATACATTTTAATAAAGATACAAGAGCTACAGGTTTATAATTTATAATTTTTCCATTTTGCCTGTATGAATGGGATTTATAAATTAGGGTTAGACCAATATACGAGGCAGATATGTGCTGATCGTCTGCTGATATGTGGACATATTTTTGAATATCAGATATCTGCATGTCCATGTCTTCATGGTTTTTTCTCTAACTCTTCTTTTAAAAGATTTTTAGTATTGTTTGGCAGAGTATCTCATGTTTTTTGAATTTGCAATATTCTTTGTTCATTTTGTTTATTCAAACATTTCATTAAAAATGGATTTTCACAAAATATGAGTTATCAGCAGATCCAGTTAAACAAATGCCAGGTTCAGTATCAGTCTTTGATTTCCTTCCATTCATTCTCTCTTTCCTTCTTCTCTTCTTATAGAGAGCAACAGGAAGAGAGGGAAGTGTGAGAGAGACAAAGACAGATGGACAGCGAGAGAAAAAAGAAAGAAAAAGAAAGAAAGACAGATGACTCCAGGTTTCTCTCTCTGCTGGTTTCGTCTCTCCTTACATAACTCTCAGGTCTCTCAGGTCTGAACTTGGCAAACTTCATCACTTCTGACTGGAAACAGCAGAGCAGCCAGACCTGCTGCTGCCTCAGCCTTTTCCACAAGCCACCACACACACACACACACACACACACACACACACACACACACAGAGGTCTTGTCTTACTGTGTTGTATTATCACTTGTCTTAACGTGTTTAATCCTGTAATCCTGTTTGTTAGAGGAGCTTCATTAATACATTTGGCTCGACTGTCCCTTCTGCACGAGCACAACAAGAAAACATCCTCAAAATACTCTGAACACTTCCTTATTTATCCACCTAACAGCCTCAGATGTGCTCAGTGTTTTCAGTTTCACACCACGTTTTACTCTGAGATTCAGGAGAAAGTCTCAGTTGATATCTGATATTTAAAAGACAGATTCTGTACTGTTCAACCCAGCTTGTATTAAAATGCTTAAATCCATTATTTATTACAAGTTTAATTTATGGTAACACATCCACACTGTTCTGCTGCTGAGTCAGTAATGCTGCGTTCACTTGCACTGGGACAAACAGATGCTCACAAGAAGAAGAAACTCTGAACTTTCCTCCAACAAAACACACGAAAGGAAAGAGCATCTGTTTCTCCTGAGCTGACACCCTGAACGCCACGCTGTCCAACTTCACAAGACAGAAAATCCAACGTCTGAGTTGAAGTGAACGCAGCATTTCTCCTCAGGTTGTGCTGCACGCTTACAAATGATGGGGATCAACATTTTAATACGGCCTGGGTTGAAAAATATCGAACTTTAGCTTTAATAAATGGCCAAAACCCCAGTGTCCCTTTTTGCCGGCAACTTTTAGCCACCATAAAGCAAACCGTTCATTTCTGCAAGAGTTTCAACACAGCAGCAACACTGAGAGCCGACAGACATGAGCAACTCTGTACTGAAAAACAACAAAAACAACAAAACAAGGTGACTGAAGCTGTGTACATCTGTGTTTTTACTGAACTGTGTGTCAGTGTAAGGCTGATGAAATGCACAGACACAGAGAGGCTAACACATGAAACACATGAAACACATGAAACACATGAAACACACACCTCAAACTGGGGACATTAAAGGGAAAATCCAACTTTTCACACCACTGTAACACTCAAACAGCTTCTGGTGATGTTCGCTGCATTTCTGTGTCTGGTTGTTTTGCTCATAGAGGAAAAATCAGGTTTCCACCTTCAGGAATGTGTAAAGGAAATAAATAAAGGCACATTGATCAATACATATATGATTATGAGAGGATAAAGTTATTATTTACAACTGTGTAAGTGTGTGTGTGTGTGTGTGTGTGTGTGTGTGTGTGTGTGTATCTCTGAACAAGAACATGAGCTTGAGTTGTTATAGAGACCTCCAGTGTTATAGCTGCCCAGCACATATCTAGGTCAACCATCTACACACACACACACACACACACACACACACACACACACACAGTAAGGCTTGTCAGTAGCTGGTCAGTGACCTGCTGTGACCCTGCAGCTCAGGGTGACATTTCCAGCCGGAGTCCTGAAGAAAGCCAGCCTCTGTCTGAGAGGTCACATCTGACCACC
>OMLF01056154.1:57738-68344 GCA_900302615.1 Holocentrus rufus | reverse complement strand
TTCATTCCTGGTGGTACCTCGCACTATTAATTTTTCATACTGTAAACTGAAATGACTAATAGTCTCAGTATAATATTTTGTTTAAATCTTGAAGAATTTGGAAATATGCACCATGCTGAGAACATGCTTACCTCAGCTGATTCTGTATGTATTTTTCACATTTGCAGAACAGAAAGAATTTCATAGCTTTCTTTATCTTCTGTCTTTGTTCTACCTCACATTTTAAATGGAATAGAAATTGGTTCGAAAAATTTTCTTTCCCCCTCTACTTGGTCTCTCTGCCTTGGAATTAATTAAAATTAAAGATGTATGCTTGCATTCTGTGCAGTCTGTAGGCCTTGGTGTTCATCTTTTGTTCTCTGCTGACATTCTGTACTCCCAGTTGGCAACACAAACTTCCACAGAGTAAAGAGAAAGAAAGTTATTCACAATTGTCTGAAGTTTTTCTGTATAAGAAACAACTTGAAATTCCATTTAAAAATCCAAGCCAATCTGTGGTTCATTTGCATAATTAAAAATGAAAGATGGTCCAAACTGTTTCTAATGGCTATAAATGTCAGATTAATTATAGTGAAATCCCTTTTTTCCCCCATCCCATCATAGGATTTATGTCACTGCATGTGATAAGTTCAGGTGTTTGAACTCATCAGTGTGTGATAATGATATGTCAGTGGTGTGCAACCTTTCATCCTGTTTCTAATAATAGCATGTGCAGTCGGGGAGAGAGAAAGCATGTAGACAAGAATCATAGAGATGTTTCTCTGATAGTGAGCTGTTCTCATCCCACCTAATGAGACAGGGAATCAACTTGTCATCCTCAGTGTAACACTGGCACACTCTGACACACTTACACACACATCGGATTTTCACATGTTGACATACAAGGAAAGGCATGAAAAAAAAAAGACTTTTTGCAACTTCTGCAATTACCCTGACATCTTCCCCAAATACCAAGGTTCAGATATTGTTTACGGTGTTTGCATTTAAAATATTATTTTAAATCAGCGGATAATGAAAGTGTATTTTTAATATATTTTGTATGCAGATATGTTGAAGTGCTATGGAAAGCCTCTGTTCAAGGCAATCAGTTTTCAGCAGCTGCAAAGCCAGAACCAGCTACGATTTCTTTTTTCATCCAAATTTTATGCATAAATCTAAACCTCACTTCAACTCCACCCTCACCGGAGACCTTATACCTTGCTGAAATCTGACAGAGATGATAAAAGAACATTTACAATCATGTTTAAAGTTTAGCGACTTCTGACTTGATGACTTTGCAAGAAAACGAAAACCTACATAACGCTTTTTGTTTCAAACCGAGGACGCCCTCGCCCCATTCTGTCTCTTTATCTTTTGTTCGCTTTCTCGCTCTCTTATTCTCCCTCTCATTTCTCACACACAGACACAGTGACTGAAGACAACCTCCCCCTTCTCCTTCTCTCTCCCTCTCCACACACACACACACACACACACATATTGTCATCACTGTCATCACTGCCTCTCCCCTCAGCAGGCAGCCGATGACTGTTAGTGAACAGTGTACCATATCCACCACATCGCTTTAATTCATACTGCGGCTCACACCTCACAATGGTACTTTCCATGGGGGAGGGCATGTAGGAGGGATGACGTGTGTGTGTGTATACATTCCTGTCTCCGCATGTGTGTGTGTGCGTGCATGCATGTGCGTGTGTATGCATGTACGTGCATAAACGTGCCTGCATTTGTGAGGATTGAGGACATCTCCCTGATTCCAGATCCATCCAGAAAAACACACACAGAGGCTGGGCTGGTGAAAGCCACTGACAGGCAGAGTGTTGGTGCCGCATCTTTGCTTTGCTTCAGCTGTATTTTGGACTGCTGCTGTGCACCAGCCAAAAGCTGCAGAATGCATCCATGGAAACTCCATCAAAACCATATTTTCTCTCTGACAGCCAAAAGAGAATATGGGATGAAAAACAATTTCTGGACAGTTCAGAACGCGTTCGATTCAATAATACTTTGTTCTCTTTATGGCTTTATATCAGGTGGAGGATCTCATACACTACAGTTACCAAGATAAACAGACCGCAAAGTGAAATTCGTTTTCTTTTTCATCGATCAATTCTTCATGTAGCTACAAGATGATCACAATCTCACAACCATATATTTCGGGGATCTGCCCTCTTCAATGGCTATAAATGACTTGCCATCCCTGAATAGGACATAAATAATCCATCTCAATTAGTCATACCAGCACTACAACATCTACTTGACTCTAATAGGGCATTGCATGTTATTCACTTATACTCCTGGCCTCTTCCATTATCTAAAGCCATCATTCGTGTCAGGACCATTATTTACATCAAGGAATGTGTTTACATCAATACAGTCATTTCCGCATCTAGATTTATTTTTCATTATTTACCTCTGGTGCTCGTCACATCATCTAACCAAACGTTTAGCCCACAATCAAACCGTGAAATCTCAAAAGATAGCAAGACAATTCCATTTCTTTATTTAGCCCGCTAGGAGCCAGAGTGTTTAGTTCAGGTGGCGAAAACAAATTTTGCTTGTCACATTTTGTCGAGCAGTGTGGAGATGAAGGAGAAAGCTCTGGTAACTGCCAAAAAGGAGCAGGCGAGTGGCTTAGGTGAGGGTGTGTGTTGGGTGAAAATCTCAAGCTTATAATTTGAACAGATAGATAAATAGACAGACAAGAAGGCGGCCATGCAAACAGACAGACAGACAGACGGACGGACAGATGGACAGATAGATAGATATTAAGAGAGATGTACATGTAATTAAAATGTACATGCACACTGTTTAGCACAAGTGTGTGTATGTACGCGTTTGTGTAATGTGCAGCGTTTGAATAATTGTCCAAATGCACATTAGTCAGCACTAACCATCTTGGTTAAACTGTTGCTTTGCATACTGTATGCTGCTGAGCTGCTCTCAGCGGTCCCTCTGCACCAATGAATATCCTAATGAATACTGCTGTCTGTTTCTCTGGAGAAAGCACCCACTGTTTCTCCATCTCAGAGGAGGGAAGGTGCTGTTGGCTCTCTAATACCCACCCATTGAATATAGAGCACTATAAAGCTATCTCTCAGGGATTAATGCACTTCAAGAACCAATTAATGGAAGGCACAAGTTTAAACTGAGGCAAGCAAATAGCTGAGAGCTAAACAAGACACCAATTCCAAATCACGGTTTGTACTAGAATTTTGCTTTAATTAATTCCTGCTTTTTATGGGAACAATTAATGGAGCACTTCAGGCCGTAAAATGTCAAACAGAAATAGGAAAACACACCGTATGAGTATAAAAGCTTAATAGTATGTAAACCCCAAGCTGAATAAAAAATGTCAGGAGCGTCCAGTTGATCATATAATGAAAAATAAATTAACAGCAAACTGCTAGGGCCAGCCTGCTGGACTAAAAATCCATAATTTGGAGGAAATTACATATTTTCACAGTTTGCATCGTTCTTGTCAGTGAATAATCACCAGTCAATAATCATTTAGAGCTTATGTTTGGGTAGGAATAAGTCTGCTCCCTCAAATTAGGCATATTTCTCTTTCTTTCCTTCCTTCTCTTTCTTTCCTTCCTTCTTTATCCTTCCTTCCTTTCTTCCTTCCGTCCTTCCAAGGGAAGAAATGGAATTTAGCTAAGCCCAAAGTCTGCAGAATCACATTTGAATCCTTGTGCTGTTAAACCAAATATGGCTGTTACTTTGGATTGCAATACATTATGTCCAATCAGATTTGGCTCTGTTGGACATACTTTCACATGCCAAGGCCTTCTGTTTGGATTTAGCCCATGAAAGCATTTTGGTTCTGTAAATGTAAATATACACAAAAACACAGTCCATCACAAGGCAGTTTGTAGTGTTAGCTAGCTCATTTAGTCAAAATGGAAACAAGGCCACTGGAGAGGCATGTCAGGGTGGGAGACTTGGGTTTAAGGATGCCGTAGTTGAGAGTGGCACACAGTAGTGACTGGAGAAGATTGCTGCCCTCCTCACTGTCAATATACTGTACACTCAACCAGTAAAGATAAAGATATCACTGGTGGCACAGTGTTAAACATCACTGCCTGACAGCTTGAGGAGCATGTGGTCCTGGATTGGTGCCTGGATCTATGTGGATATCATTTCAACACGCGAGCACACACACACACACACACACACACACACAGTATGTATGTATGTACTGTATGTGTAGAGAGATTTTGCATAGAGAGAATTTGTGTAGAGAGAAATCTGCAATTAAATGCTTGCATTAAGAAATACTGCACAGAGCATGCACCACAAAACACTCTTAGTATTCAATGTTAGCTTACCTATCTATCCATCTATCCATTCATCTATCCATCCATCCATCCATCCATTTCAGCTGATCCACTTACCCAACATTCAATACTGTATGTAAGTAGGGTTTCATGCAAAAGCTACAGTTTGGATGAAACATGTTGATCTTTTTGGAGATAGTGAAATGAAGGAAGTTCAGTAGAGAGGTCGAGAAGAATATACAGTAAGAAGATAAAAACACTTTGTCAACACTGAAGATGCAGCTGTGTCATGGAGAAGTTTATCTGTGCCAGTCTGCTAAGACTCTCCACCACTGCATGATCGGCGGTCACTTGCAAGCATTGCCAGGAAACCTTCATTAAAGGTTCACGAAGTTGAGGATAAAATTGGTGTTTTCCTTTGTTGCTGCGTGCGAACAGAGACACATCACACACAGATGCCCAAATTTTTCATGATGTACTTTGTGAGGGAGTTGGTTTAACATGCAAGCACCATATTTGTTTGCATGAGGAATGCAATTTTAACATTGTCCCATTTCTTCACCCTCATTTAACATGAGTAATTATAGCACAGGATGAAGTCACAAACAATTTGTCTACCAGATACTTCATCTTCAAATTCAATTAGCATTACCCAAAGCCTGTGAGCTTGTTTCCACACTTGCCTCGCTGCATAATGTATGACGATTAGCTGTTTGTATAAATTAAATGTGAAAGCATCATGCTGCACTCTTATGCAAAACTTGGAAGGGGAATTGAGATTTAAAATTATTAGAAAGAATGAGAACGGGAGATAATGAACCAACTGGAGTGAAATTGTTAGAAAAACCTCAACAGACCACTGAGCCTATTGCAGGAACAAAAGATGACGTGATGTGGTCTTGTAGCTTAATAGGTAGAGCATGGCATCAGCTCTGCCAGGGATAGAGATTCAATTTGCAATGGAGCCACCCATGCTCAAAATCTATGCACTCCTGATACTGTGAAGTGTTTTGGATAAAACAATCTTCCAAATGGCTTATATTAACATTCACACACTGCACACAACTTGATATTAAAATGTGACAAATTTAAGAATGTATTATTTGGGGGGGAAGGGGGGTAGTTATATTTTTTATGATTATATAGATGAATAGATGGTTTAATGCAGCTGCTTTGCTGACTGACCAGGGCACACGGAGAGTGCCAAGAAATTATTTAAATGGATAGGGCCTCAATCTTTGAGCTGTGATACCTTTTGAACAATGATTTACAAAGCCATATCGTATAACCAACATCCCCTCCATGTTATGTGAGGTAACCTGCACCCTTTCCATTGTGGTGACAGGTGCTGTGTCAGCTGGACAGGGTGTCAAAGAGTGTTTGCAGGGAAATTCAGGCCTCTGTCTCCTTTTATCTCGCACAGTCGTTACTGACAATGAGCAGACACTCAAAAGCTTTTACATGTATTTGCTAGATACTGACACTCAAAGACAGAGTGACTCAAAGTCAGATGTTCCATATGCATATGTATTAGGGCTGCCAAATTAACACATTCATTTACATTAATTAATTATAAAACGTAAATTTACACATATCATTTAATTACCCCTGATCCTGCATATTGCACAGTTCCAACCGGTCAGTGCATTAGTTGCACAGCAAAACCCCTGAACTGTGGACTCTGCTTGGCCCTCTGAATGGAAAATTTGTCCACATAAACCAGATGGAACGATTGATATGAGCAGAGTCGCATGCATTCTCCGTAAGAAGGGGATTTTTGTACTGTCAGAGCACTTCAAGTTTGAAGTATCACTTCAAATCATGTTTTAGCGAGTTCTTCAGTCAGTGAAGCCCCAGCTGTTGCTACAGGCAACGCACCGCAGCCTTGGTGCGTTGTTTATTGAGCTGGTTCAATTTGTTGTTGATGCCCCAGGAACAAGTTGTAGGACTACACTCCTCTCTACTTCCTCACTGTGCAATGCGATAATGTCAGTGGCCTCTTGATGACGACTGCGAGCTCCTTTGTCTTACCGATCTTGAGCTGCAGATGGTTCTTTCGGGACCACTTGATAAAGTTTTCCTCCTTTCCTCCACCTTTCCTCCTTGCATGATACATCCCACAATAGAGGAGTCGTCCAAGCATTTCTGGAGTTGGCACAACCAAGAGTTGAGAAGGAGTGACCAAGAAGGGTTACATTAAGTTGTCCCTAGGCTGCAGCACGTCCACCATGGTACTCTGGTGGTATCCATGAGGTAGTCCACAATCCAAGAAACCAAAATGTTGGCAGGAGAGACTGAAAAGTGCTGAAACTCGGGAAATCAGAGAACATTATTCTCACAAAGCTTCCAGACCTCTCCAGGTAGGTAAAAGCCCTGTGGTGCAGGGCTGTTATGGCATTTTAAGAGCTATGGTGGACTGGTATGCCATTTTAAAAGGTGTAGTCCTTCATGAGGGATCTGAAGTGTTGCAGAAAAACCCTCTTAAGGGCTTTGGTCTATGAGAAGTCACCAGCCTGTAGACACCTGAGGACATATCTTCTTTGTCACTGGGACAAAGCAGGAAGTTTTCCACATTAGGATCACGCTCTTCAAGTTTAAAAGGTGCTGCTAGTTGTCACGGCACATGGCTTGAGCACCCGAGGGCTCATGCTAACAGGGCTAGGGGCATTGCCTGTCTTGACCGTGCAAAGCTTCCTCAAGCCAGGCCGAGCTGAGCCTGCTGGAGCTGGGAAGGCGGAGTGGGGCTGTGGTGTTGACGCCTGGTGTCACGAATGTGGTTAACATGATGACCCAGCTGAATATAGCCAGTGATCCTTCTCATCCCACTTCATACATCCTTCCTTTTTTTTTTTTTTTAGCTTTAAGTCAGTCTTCTCCCAGGTTTTCTTTCTATCCTTAATACTCCTCTTCATCTCCTCTGAACAGACTTAGCTTTGTTCCTGTCTCCAGCCTTGAAAGCCCTCTTCTTCCTGACGAGGGATTGAAGAGGGATTTGAAGGACCATACCAATGTTTCTGCATGTTTCTGTCCATTTTAAAACACTGAGCACATACCATCCCTTAAATTACGACCAACGATTTTTCAAATCATGCCATACTTTCTTTACAAAATGAATAGACTAAAAATTGCTACACATTTTTTTTCCCCAAGAAATCTTTCGTAAAATTATCTGCAGCTTCATCTAACATTTGTGCCTGGTTGTGGAAGTCAATTTAGTTTGTAAAAAATATATATATTTTCTCCAGAGACTATTTTTATGCCCACAAGAATATTCTTTTATGTGAGTTTCCAAGGGCAACAGAGATGAATGTTGCTTTAATGTGTTATGACTAAATTAGTTGTCAGTCAGACTATCACAGGTAAGTAGTTAGCCAGACTCTAACATGTTTTTTTTTTCATCTTTTTCATGGTGTCTGTGTTACATATTGATGGTCTTCTGAATCTGATTTTCAGACGAAATAAAATGAGGATGCAGTGCTGTTTGGCAGCACACTAAAGTCCTGGGTGTTGGAGCTTCTCATAAGCATCTGAACACAAGATAGGAAGTTACAGTTTCAGTTAAGCACGGCAATTAAATTGAATTACCATGCAAAAATCCGTTTGACAAAAATCCTAATTACTGAGTTCTTCTGTTTATTCCAAACCAACCCATACTGCTGCTTCCAGAAGTGTAAAATGTGTGCATAAGAAGAATTTTCCTGCTAAAGGTGCTTGCACATAGATTTTAATAACAGCAAATGTAAAAGCTGTCATGAACTAGACTGAATCACTTTTGCATGGTATCATTTGACAATAGAGGGTAGGAAAAAATTCATATGAAAAAGTTGTGGATTCTTACTGTAACAAAAACTGATAGACCCCCTACCTTTCTCCTTACCGCTCTGATTCCCACTGTCTGCTCCCATCGGCTGGAAACCCTCCAGAGTGATCACAGAGTCTGGTGTATTCCCCTGCAGCCAAGTCTCTGTGAAGCACATTAGTCTGCATTCACAATATTCCCACTGGGTCCTGACCAAGGCAGAGAACCCATCAATCTTGTTTGCCAGTGATCTCACTTTTCCCCATTACTAAAGATGGAAGGTAGGGTTTAAATCTCCTTTCTCTTTTTCTCTCCCCCTCCTCCCTTCACCCCCGATCTCCTCTCTCTCCGTCACGCCAGCAGCTCAGTCAGTAGATTCTATGGCCTCGGGCCGACCACGGGCTCAGTGCGATCAGGTGCTGCTGAGTGTATGGCTAATGACACTCTAAAAGACTTAAAATCTTAACAGTGTTGAAAATAAGTGTACTCATGAATGAATAATTTTAGTCTTAGTCATAATATACCCATGCTAAAACATTAGGCAGGGTATAACACACTTGACCAATATTATGATCAATATAGCAGCACCTCATCCCTAACTGCATCACTGCTGTGGCAATAATAATAATAAAAAACACTTTCCTGTGTAATATTGCAACTATACAAGTATTATTAATAAGCTAGTGTCTACAGAAAATGTTCCAACAACAGCCAATGCTAATTACCAATTAGCCATAACAGTTCACAATGGCTCATAATGAGTTCTTAGCAACGTGTGAGAACTAACAATTAAAAAAAAAAAAAGAATTGAATTATGGATGACACTAAAATAATGATTACAAGAGTAACAACAACAATGCTAGGCTAATTGCTACAAAGTAAATGTTCACAGGTTGGTCATATCACTTACAGGCAACAAGGTTCTGCTGTTGCTGCTATGGGAGTTGATTTGTACACTGCAAACAAATGTACTGTCCAGCTTCTGAAACAGCATCTCATAAAAATAGTCCATACCATTTTTTGTGTTGATCCACTGGGGAGACCAGGCCTGAGGATTTTGAATATCTGTGCCCTGAAGGCCTGACATTACTGCTGCACAGCATGCTGCTCGACCATTTTTACTTGTCCAGAGTGCAGAGGCTGCCCAAACGCTTTGTAAGGAGCACTATAACCAGTGTCTGCTGACAGAAATAATTTCTCTCACCTCCAAACCCCTATTGGCAAGTTTCTGGATGGTGTTGCTCTGGAGTCCGGAAACCGTGATTTGTAAAAACTACTGATGTGTGTGCCTCCTTAAAAATCCATGACAATATGGAGCCAAGGTAATTTACTGCCATTGGCTCCAAACTGAGCCCGACTCCCAATTTCTTCCCTCGTTATAGATAAAGATAAAAGGTTTTCAGGTCTTTGGGAATTTTTCAAGCCATGTGACAGGGCATAGTTCATTCCCTGGATCCTCAATTATAGTTCCCCTCCTACTATAAGGGTGCCTTCCTTGGTGATTTTTTAAATTCTCAGTTCCCTTATTGAAGGCAAGTGTAACATACTTGGTGACTAAAAATAAATGCAGAAGAAGTAAACAATGGACACGTCTATACAGACCAGCCCCTAGTAATAATAGAGTATTGTTTTAATAACATTTTAGTCACAGTTTTGTGTTGTGTTGGGGATAGGGTGTTAAAGAAATGGAGGAGGTGTTTCTGTCAATTTTTTATTTGAAGTGTGCACAATTATCTTATCATGCTAGTAAACGCCACAATTCCCTGCAGGGTAAAAAAAAGAAAAAAAAAGTTTGTAAAAATTGAAATTACCATTAAATTTATTTATAATGGTATTCTAACTCGCAGCTCAAATTTCAGCTCAGTTTAAAATAAGTGATGCATATTGATTGTAACAACTTCTGTAAATCCATTGTTTCAATAACGTAAAGTGAAACTGCTCCTTGTGTCGTTTGGGAATGGCTGACAGAGAGGTGCTGACAGCTTTTATTTCTGCCCTGCCCGAGGCATTTCCAGCCAACTGGAGGCATTGTCAAGCCATGGGTGCGATCCACGAGTTTACAGCTGGCTGGTATTGAATTTCTCCTACAAAGTTGACTCAGTCTCAAGTTTTGCAAACAGCACCGTCGAGCTGCTGCAGCATGCCACAATCCAGATTTTCATTGTTGTGACTGATCGGCCTTGATGTGAGAATAAAGTTGATGATGAAGTTAATTTATAAATGCTTCGTGATACAGTAATTGCATTTGATAAATAGGTTTTAAAAGTCCTTCACTACCAAGGCAACAAAAAAAAAAAAAATCAATCACCTAGATGAATAGAACATGCAACTTTTAATTTTGCCTAATTACTTAAAGTGTTTTCTTTTGCATTGTATTGTTTTGTTTCTTTCTGATTCAGATCCAACATAAATCTATTGCAAGTGTTGGTTCATTTCAGTCATTTCAGTCAACTGTTAGGTTTACATGTAATTTTCATCCATGCATTGATGTCAAAATAGTCTAACCTTTTAAGAATAGGAGGTGACGGTTCGC
>OMLF01056154.1:31209-54678 GCA_900302615.1 Holocentrus rufus | reverse complement strand
TATCAGCGGCTTCTTAACCGTACATCAGTGAATCAGTTTGCTCACCTGGCACACCGGCCGGGCTTAAGTCAGAGGCCCTGTGATTGTTGCTGAGCCGCAGCTGAGATCTCTCCACCTGAAACACCAAGGTGGGAAAGTATCGGCCTTCCCACATTCTTCCGAGCTGGGAATGATTGCAGTGCTGGTGCTGAACCTCATTTGAGTCATCTCTCTGGATCCACAACAGTATGAACTGCAATAACTATAATAATATTTCAACACAATGCTTTGAAAGTCATATTAAATTGAGTGTTCAACATAGGAGATAAAAGTTCTTGCAAAAAGAAAAAAATGGTACATATGATAAAGATGTCAATCATTGTAGTCTGCCAAGTCCCCAATGATTAGATCAACGCTCACAAAGGTGATGCTGGTGGCTGTACTTTATAATAATAAAACATAGTTTATACAACACGCTTCTGTTCGAGCAGTCTGATTGAGCCGAGTGTTTTGGAGCCACATCGCTTCATTTGGATTAGTCCAAGACAACAGCTGTCAGACTAACAGCTGATTAACGGCTCGTTCTGCTTCTGTTAAGCTAGCTGACAAGAGCTCATTAAATCAACATCCTCCATGTGGCTAAAAATGGATGTTTACCAATATAATGTTTGATTATGAGTCTGAAGAAAAATACAGAGACAATGCAAACGTTAATGAAGTTAATGTAACCGATTCAATTCCTCGCCATGCAACAGTCACAGAAAATTAGTTGAGCTGCAGAAGGTAGAAATAATAAGGTGGTTACCACAATACAGATGGACGCAGAGCTATTAAAAATTGTAACTTTTGAGGTAAAACTATGAAACCGGTACTATAAAATCAATACAGTTGTATAAAAGCAGTCGAACTTTCAAGACCTGTGTGTTATAGTAAACGACATCCCGGCTGTGGTGATCTATGGTGTCCAAATCACAGCCGTGATGTTGTTTACTATACAACACACGGCCTTGAATGCTCTATTGCTTAAACATTTCATACATATCTGTTCAACACAGATCTCATTTACGGCATTTTTCAAAAAAGCCCATTCACATTTTCCAGAGGGATTTGTGACTACACACCAAATGGTGCAGATGTTTATGCGCTGCATGCAAAATGATGCAAAATGACTTCCACTTAAGTTCTCAATAGGAATGGGACCTCCAAAGGCAGAAACCAAGCGACTAGTCCCAACACTCAATTCCCTCTCTCTCTGCCCTGACCTTAGTAGTTATTATCATTCAAAATACTGATTTTCCAGAATTTGTTTTGTCACACAGACTCCCTCACAACTCATGATAAAACCTAGCATATATGTTAAAACATAGCATTTTTCCTTCCATGGCTCACTCTCGGGGATCTGGGGCCGGCCAACATTTTAGTTTTACAATCCTACAACAAACAAACTTGACTGTGACTTGCATTTGAGGCCTGTGTATCACAGAGCTCAGACGGTGCTGTATCAGACTGATCCTGTCTGGAGACATCTGGGTTTCTCACAGTGTACTGACTTGTTCGCCAGCATCGGTAGGCCTATTGATAGGACCATAACCGGAGGCGGGTAGAGCAGCATGGATTGATCAAACTAAATTGATCTCCATGGGGAAATTAGGTTGTTGCAGCAGCAAAAGTAATATGATTCAGCAGAAGGGAGAAGGACAATTACAGTGGCCTAAAAAACACAAATGAGGCTAGAAAAAAAAACCTTCACAAATTAAGCAATAAAAGGAAGAGACTTCATTTGAGCGCAGTTTGATACCGGGGAAATAGGGAAAAAGAGTGCAAGAGATGTTGTAAAGGAAATTAAAATCAAATGGAGCCACTTGAAGTGAATTTTGTGAGGGTGTCTACAACATTTACCCTTTTAGCGTACCTGTAATATTTATTTTGTTTTAATGAATAATGAATCACAGCACAATGCCTCCATGCGCAGTCATCACCCATTATTTCTTTATTCACAGCATCAAAGACGAGATTAAACCAATCTGATGAATTAGTGTTTGTATTCTCATTTTAATGGTGGCTGTTCTCTATTTTCCTGTAACCATTAGTGGAAACCTGTAGTTTCTTAGTAAGCTTACTTAATATTTGAGACAGCCGTACATCTAAAAAGCCAGACAGTAACTAACAAAACAGAACAAAAGATTATCAATGGAAGAAGACCGGATGGAGTTTGGAATGAAATAGATCCTCACATCTCTCAACTAGCCGAGCAGTTTCCCCCGGCCAACTGTGTGCCCGCTCAGCTGGCAGAAGTTAAGCAAAATGGTGACCAAGAAGTGTGCGAATCCTTGCCGTGCTGCCTAATGTAATGCCTCCACAGATGCTGCTCCACTGAGCCTACCCAATTAGAAACACATGATGTGACATCACATGCGGGTCCACTCACTGGTTCATTTAATTTTTATGGTCTATGGGCATAACTTGGAAACCCAGGTAGCAATTTATTTATTTATTCAAGATAATTTTGGGGGCATTTCAGCTATATTTGGCACGGTAGAGAGGGAAAGGAAAAACAGGGCAGAGAGAGGAGATGACCTGCAGCAAAGAACCTGGGTTGCTGCAACAAAGACTTGGCCTTGATGATATGCACTCTACCTGTTGAGCTGCCAGGATGCTCATGTACCGTCTGACTTTGTGAGCTAAGCTAAACTCAGTGTTTAGCTTAACCACTGTCCACACACACAGGCATTTAACCTACCTCATAGCCTAGCATAGAGCCTGCATGGAACAGATTTTCAAATCCCGCTCCCACAAGATTCTATCCCGTGCCCAACCGTCATATTTTGACCTGCTCCCGCCTGCATTCATTTTTTTTTTTTGCATTTGCTTGAGGCTCATTCGTCGGTGGTGTTGTGCATAAAAGCGAAATCAGTCTGTTGTTGTTGTGTCTGGTCCCACGGGAGCCCTGCAGGAGCGCAGACCTGGAGCCCAGGGCTACCAATTAACTATTATGTGTTCTTCTAACCCCAGGGCTTGCATGCCATAAAGTCAATGCAACCTTTGCTCACATTATTGTGGCATGTGACTGGGTTGTTAATTTGACGATATTCTGTACATAATGATTCATTCACAGTCAATTGTTTTCAAACAATTTTCCTTGGATAACTTTAAAAAGTCAGGGATAACCATAGGGAATAACCCAGTCAGTGACCCCTGTGCTGAAGTCAGGGGTATCAGATTTTACATTTTGCCTGCATGAAATGTTTGTTCGCTCAGGGCCAAGGAAGCACTTAGCCCAGGGCTCAGTGATGAGCGAGAGGCTCTTTAATGTACTACAGAATGCGTGTAGATGCTTACTTGTGGATGACTTAAAATATCTCAACACCACAACACTAACCACCTTTTACGTTTGAGTAGTTTTGCTTAATCCCATTTATTTTGACCTGCTGAACTCTTATTCATCCATCTCTGTCCTCTGTCCATTTGCTTTATCACTCGCAGAGGAGTACCATTGAATCTGGAGAACTTGTCTAAAATATACTGCTTGTTTATCTCTAGACCAAGCAAATAACAGTTTATTTCTTTATTTATTTCTTTTTCTTTGTTTCTTTGGCAACTGATCCAGAAATGCGGAGTGCCATAACCCACTGCTGAAGATAAAGCAGTTTCTGTATTCAAGGTGGATCAACAACAGGAGCTTAGAGGGGAAAAAAGAAAAACATGTCTGGCACTGATGAGAGAATTACTAGTAACTATCACTCTCATTTTTTTTCACCACACTCCCATCACAAACCATAATAGAAATATGTTATACTGTACTTGTTATCTTTGACAACTGTTTCATGACATAAGTAGCATGTTACAAGGAGGTATTTTTTTGTTTTTTTGAAATAACGTCATCATCAGAAATGTCATCTATCTTTATCTAGCAAATACTTGATTGCAGCAGTAGGTTAAATGCATGCAAACACCCCAAAATGCTCAGATCATTCAACTGGTTCATGCCTCAGAATGTAAATAATGTTTTCCAGGACAGATGAGATGGCACCTCTGAAAGAGTAAGATGCATGCATGATTGCACACACATATAGATGCACAGTAATCATAGTTTGCAATCAGTATGAAAGTCCTGAAGCTGCCAAATCTCAAGTAGAGTCGTATATTGAAAAAAAATAAATAAATAAAGTTCAGAAAGAGTCTTCCATCAAGTAAAGGTCAAGTTGCAGGTCATAATTTTTTCAGCTGCACTCTAACTTGAGTGAAAGTCTTGAGTAACCACCAGTTTCAAATGCATACTTGATTTTTTCATGTATGGCACGAGCTTTGCATCATTCTATGTGCATGAAATTTCATTTTATCAACCAATTCGCACATCCTCCAACCCTACAAACAAACGGTATAGGGTAGGGACAAACGACCACATAGACCCTTGCTTCCACCCTCTAACACAACCCTCAGAACACGAGCAACAGGAATGTTCCTTAAACCCATAGCACATGTGCAGTAAGGTTAAGATAAGGACCTTGGTTGTCATGGTCACAATAATAAACTCACAGAAATGAAACCTAAACCTAAACACCCAGAGACGAACACTGGTTTTGCTTTACTGAAGAATCAAACACCAGTGTCCCGTTTTTTTTTGTTGTTGTTGTTTGTTTTGTTTTTTTTGTGGACCACCCATCACCCTAACCTCCTCCCTATGTGGACTTTGTCACTCTTTCTACTACGCCACTTACCGCCGTTAAGGGCACTGATTTAGGAAAGGCCCATGTGGGTTGTATTATAAAGTGGGAACAAACCTGTGGGTCGAATTAGAGGGGTATGAACAAATGCTCAAGTGGGTTGTATTAGAGTTGAGGAACAATAACCTATGTGGCTGTATGGGTTGGAGGATGAGTTGCAGAGAGCATACTCGTCTCATTTGTGACAGAGCCTAGTGCATCAGATACCATTTATGCACAGAAATAGTGACTGATTTAGATCATTTTCTATACATTATATCTATTCATTGGGGAGAAAAGACCTTGCTCACGTTGTTACTTTGTTGTCATGACAGCAGGGGTGATTGACGCACTGTGACTTGTTCCAGTTGCTCAAAGTGGAGAGAGAGCAGAGTAGGCAACCTATCTTCATACCAGGACAAATTATCATAACATTTCACAACAGTTATATGTTGTAGCATTGAGGCGCTGCAGCAAAATGCATGTAACACATCCTGAATAATAATACGATAAAACAACAATAACAAAGCTTGCTTTAACGTTGCCCAGCCCCCTCCTGGACTAGCGGAGCGCTGTAACCTTCAGAGGAAGCTGATTTGAGAGTCTGGAGCAGGGAGAATTGTGTTTTAGAGGGATTATGTCATGTATGATTTATTTATATTTATAGGTGACAAATGCTTTTAGCAACATTATGAAAAGTGCAGGCTAGATTTTAAAAAGAAATCGAAATAATGTTATGTTAATTATGATCATTATGACAATGTTTTTGTGTGCGTGTTTGCGTGTGTCAGTGGGCCACTGCCATCATTAATCAAATGATTAAAAAATGATCATCCAGTCCTACTTGAGTCCTGCTATGAAAGGATGGTTTTGGGGTGTTGACTTAATGTATAAGTGCACTGTGCCATGGCAATACAATTCAAAGATCAGAGCCCATCTCCTTGGCAGAGGGCACTAAAGTAGTTAGAAACCTCCTCAGTGGGCACAGAGTGTGGACAAGATTCGTCCTGAATGCTGAAGGCTCTGGATATTTGGCTGTCATGGCTGACTTGTCTCATATTTTCAGAAAAGAGACTGAAGGATGCGTTCCAACTATGCAGTCACACTGCTCAGCCTCCATAGGAAAAGCCTATGCCAAGCTGGCGCTGCATCGGACTGTGGTGGTGAAGAAGGAGCTGAGCCACAAAGCAAAGCTCTCAATTTGTGGGTCGATCTTCATTCCAGCCAACACCTACCGTCACGAGCTTTGTGTACAGAGCGAAAGAATCAGATCACACGGCCAAGATGATGTTTCTCTGCAGGGTGGCTGGCCTCTCTCTTTGTGATATGTTGAGGAGTGCAAAGATCTGAGAGGACCTCGGTATCAAGCCACAGCTGCTGCATACTGAGAGAAGCCAGGTGAGATTGATGCAGATGCCCCCCCAGGCACAAGCAGCTGGGAGGACAGGAGATCCCTGGATAAACCTAGGAGAAGCTGGAGGGATTACATTAGAGGGCTATATTATCACAGGACCCGATGCAACAGTTTGCAGTACAGGTTGCGGGCGGGATTGGGCGCTCAATGCAGGTGGGAGTGACACAAAAAACACTGAAGAAATCCTACAAATACCTTAATAATAATAACAATAATAATAATAATAATTGAATAGAATTAAAGCGGTCTGCATTTCGCAGCATTATTAGTGTTTTTCTTTTGGCCTTTGGACAATAGTGTATGTATATTAGAAGCGTGTCAAGGCTGTATGTAGTCCTTTTTTATGTTTTATCATGTCAGCCTATGTTTATTTTAATGTCAATACACAGTAGTCTAGTAGTCCGTGTTTCTGTCGGACTCTGACAAAGAAGACTAATGTTGTGCAGGAGAGGATTGAAATCTTGCAGAAGCAGGATCAATCATTTAGTGCTGCACAGAAGTGATGTGCAGGTCAGCTCTAAATCCCCAAATCCGCCCTCATTACAAACGAACCTGACCGCAATGACCAACATTGTAGTAATTTTAATCAAGTTCAAACACACATCTGCCTGAATCCTCTTGCCTAATGTTGCATAATACCAGGAATGCCGGAAGATAAAGTATGGGAGGAAATTAGCTAATTTAGCAAATAGTGTGTGCACAATATGTACAAATAAGAATATGTATGGTACTTTATGTCTCTGTGTTATGGTTATTTTAATCTTTTCAAACAGCGCTCCACCCACAATTACTCATAACTTTGTTTTGCTGACCCATGAACATGCAAATCTGAGGTTTACCCACAGGACCTGCAGATCATGGATCAGTCTGCATATGACTACCAGAGACCTCTAGACTACATTTCCCAGCTGTTCTGATATAGTAGAAGAAGAAGTTTCTGAGGGAAAAGATGTCTGTGATGCTCTGCTCACACTGTTGCCCCTGTGGCCATGACCCAGAAAACCAACAAGAGAATGAATGGATTAAAGATTAATAATGAAATTATTATATGAAACTATTTGTTGTACAGTAAATTCACCCTCTGTTATGGTGAGTTAGTCAAATTGAGACTAATGGATGCATACACACTTGACTGGCTGTTTATTTTCTCTGTTTGCTCTTTTCAGTTGTGGTTGCAAACCAACCTCTAAAGTATCATCAAAAGCTGAATAAATCCTCAAAAGAGCTGTTCCAGCTACTTAAAAGGAGGAAAGCTTTAAATGGTGGACTGCTACCTTTATGCTGCATTATGGTGAGCACTCTCTTAACCAGATTATAAAAAAGCTCAGGTGTTCGTTTATGAAAAGAGAGGGGAATGTATTATTACACTTCACTCTTAGGTGCAATTATTTGTCCCACAAGTTAATTCCTCTGGTGCAACAAGCAAGAGATACTACTTTCTTGTTGATGAGGCAATAAAAGTTGCTCTGATTTGCATATATTCCTTTAATTATGATCATGTCTGTATGGACTTAAAATTCATAATAAGCAAGGCAAGCAGATCTTTACCAGTAAAGTCATCAATTCACAAGGATAATAAGTACTGGGACAGCTAAGGTGAGTTACACACACTTTATTTCTAAAACTACTGCACATGTTCAGTTGTCAGTTATCTGGTCAGTTAGTTATTTAAGCCTCAGGTCACTTTGCTGACATTTTAATTGTCAGTTGTATTGCACTGAAAGACCTCCATGTCTGTCAGTCGCCTACCAGTTCTGGGCAGAGGACAGCATCACTAGTCGGTGTTCCCTGGAGGTGCTTTGACTCGCCATAATAAACAGACGCTGCATTTTATTTTGCTTTTCAGTTTTGTTTTATGCAAAAGTGTATTAATTATTCAATGATAATTTTCGACTGGTGAACAGAGAGGCAGCGTTTTATTTGAAATGTAGTCCGTGAAATGCAGTCTTATTTATTGTGGTTTCCAACCCTTACCTCCACAACAGTTTCTTTTCAAAAAGCCTATGACAATGTCCAAACATATAGCTCACGATGCAAGCTGTGCCTGCAAGCAGATAAATGACTGCATATAGAAAATCTGCCAGCCAAACACAAATGTGTAGGATGTTGAAGATGGAAAGAAAGAGTGGTGCTTCACATCTATGACACCGTGTGTCCTTGGTGTGCTTCATCTTTACACATACTATAATCTCAAGTTTATATTGTGAAGTCTATGTATGCAGGGAATGCTTGCTGCATTTACCTTGCCCGTTATTTAGGATAGCATTTTGCCCGTATTTTACAAATATTGTTTGATGTATCAGTGCGTGGAAGTGAAACTCAGTGACTATTATCTGTCAGAAGTATGTCTACAAAAACTAGGTTGTATGATGAGCTGTTAACTCAAATGATATCAAACATCAGAATAATTGTAATCACATGAAGGACAATAAAAAGGGCAAATCCACCACACACAGTCAAGATGTGTTTTCAAACATTGTTTGACAGAGATCCTGACAGCAACTGGCGTTGTTTGACCACCAAATGCAGCTTTCTGGTATGCGCTTTAATGTTTTCTGGGGCAGAACACGCACAATTCACAATTTAGCTGAGGTGCCTGAAGTACAAAGCGAATCCAGCGCAAAAAGAAACACTCAGCACAGTCAGACCAGTGCAGTATTTCCTGAAGTATTTCAATAAGCCAAGCTTTTGCTCACAAGACCTTCATCAGGGGATACAAAAGGAGACGGTGTGCAGGTAAATCAAGGTCTCCTAGTTCATTTGTAATACACATACTGCAGCTAAAGGGAAGCATTTTCTTTTTAGCATTTGAGTTGTTGATATATGGATTGGGTCCAGAGGGATATTCATATGGAAAATAGTGTCTGTGATATCCCAACTTAATCTAAGATGCAGGTACAAATGTACAAAATATACAAAGCTTTTATATATTAAAGTCCATGAGATGCAAAAACTTTGGCACATTCAGATGGCCAAAGTTTTTGTGAAGCATATTCTAGTAAGCCAAGCTGAGGGTCAAAAGGTTACAATGTCCAAGTTTACATGGCACATCATGCACAGGATGAATGTGTGACGATATGCACCCATTGTGGGCCCACACTGCCAGGCGTGTTGCCTGTCTCAAGAGGCGTGAGTGTAGTTGTGCCACGGCTGGAAACTGAAAGCAGCGACACGCACACGTGCCTCCTGTGATGATGATTGGCTGAGCAGAGATGCAGGAAGGTTGAGGGCAGGGAGGCGGGAATGAAGTGGAGGACTTCTTCAAAAGGAGTTTTTTTCTTTTTTTGTAAGCATGGAAGAGAGAGAGCAGCATGAGAAGCATCAATGTCCAAGACTCAAGGACATGGCTGTGTCTTATGACCCAATGATGTTTGTGTGTGCAGGAAACATGCACCAAACTTTAAGTAGGTGGGGATTTCTGCAACTCTGACCAGCTGTGGGCAAAAATCTACTGCATTGTATAAATTCCAAAACAGATAATGTTATATTCATACTGTGCATTTTTAATAGGAAAAGAAAATACAGACAGATTTGAAGACGGTGGGTTATTGCAAACAATGGAATGTACTCCTTAATTTTCATGCATGACACAGAAGACAGTTTTAGTGAAAATGTTTATTTAGAAAATGTTGTTTTTAGCAGCCTTTGAAATATAATAAATCAAAAGATGTTAAAAATCAGAATGACAGTCTGAGTTAAATATGTCAAAATATTGCGAACATCACATTTTAGATATGTTGGTTAAACAAATAAGCCTCATGTGCTCTTGTTGATAGAAGAAATAATGAGTAGTGATGAGGGGTAGCTAGCAAGTTTAAAAGCTAATACTTGAGAAACTTGCACTAAACTGAATCATTATGCTGTATGTTTATACCTGCAGATTAGATTAAAATTGGGCATCAGATATATTCAGAGCATATATCACATCGGAAAATCCTTCCAGACCCAACTCATATATCAACAACTAGCTTGGGCTGTACATAAAAACAGAAAAATAACCCAAAGTAGCATCTACAATTTCAGCTTTTACTCATTGTCATATGAATCTCTCTCCTTTTTTTTTTCTCTCCAAAAGGATTATTAGTCTCTCAGGAAAACAGAACAGGACAAGAGCTCCATTTAGACGCTATGACTCATCACTGAACTTTTTTTTTCCCTCCCAAAAATGTCGGTGAAACTGTGGAAAAAAAAAAAAAAACTAGAGGCAGAACTACAGCACTCCATCTTCAGGCTCTTCATAGGCAATTTAAACTCTCTCATAGAGATTGTATTTGACAGCTCTAAGTCATTCTGTAACAAGTTCCATGTAGTGGGTGCAGAACAAATGAAAGCCTTTTTTCCAAACTCTGTATACGACATCAAGAACAGAGAGCAGGAAAAACTCCTATGATTAACTTATAGCTTCCATGCTTTTTGAGACACATGAGCACATAAAAGAGGCACTTGAGAGCTCATTTTGAACCCTCTCTTATCAATGTGACATGTTTTCAGATGTTTTCATTTGATGCATGCATATAAATCTTCTCTCCTTTAAAATAACCAACCCCCGGTGACTTTAATTCTTGCTATATGTCACTCTGAGGATAATAAAAACCGCAAAAACACATCTTACAGCTACTGACTTTCTGAGAGTGTTTCTCCTCCCGCTCCCATTGTTTTGAAATACTGCTTCACCATATATATTTGAAATATTCACAATGGCTGGATTATGGCATTGTCTCGACAAGGATAAATACGACAGCGGCTGTGACGGTGCAAGTGACAATGAAATATTTAATATCGTTTAATGGAGAACGGAACCCGGTGGAGGACTGGTAGACGATGAGACTTTTAAAAAAAACGTACACCTCGCAAGACGCTCTGTGCATTGAGAAACAGCTAATGCAGGAGTGGAAGTGGAGGATGAAAGAGCGGAAACATAAACACTGCACGTTTCCAAGGGTGCCTCAGTAAATCAAAAAGTACCTCTAATGTTAGATGTCAGTGTTAGATGCTGTCAAGGCAGGAGAAAACAAGCAAAGGCACAGCCAGACATGTGGATGAGCATAGCCGCCTCCATCTGATGCTGGATATAGCACTGTCTAGTTGCTGAAAGCATTTGGCAGTTGTTATGGATACCATCTAATCTACAGCCTCATATAACCAGTTAAATGGATCTTGTCTGTAACATATGAACAGTATGTCACACGGCGGGGGTCGAGTTTCAAGAAAACAAATCGGGATTTCTGAAATAGCATTTAAAGTGTTTTTGGAGGATGAATCATGATCATAATTACAGTTGAAAATTTGCGACCGTGTTTTTGGAAAACACATCATTACAGAGTTGTCGAGTTTTTTGTCCATTGCCCCTGGCAAAACTCTCATCTCCCCCTGACAGATTTTGCTTCATCCATTGCCTAGACAGGAATTTTAAGCCAGCATTTACTTACTAATGAATGACCTCAATATGCATCTAATAGTAATGCTTACACTGTGCATCCAAAATACACCTACATGTTATTTGTATATCATTCTGAGAATATATTAGCATTTTTTTTATTATCATTTTAGTAAATACAGTTAAAAAAAGAACCATTTACATTCCTAAGAGACCAGTAAGACAGGTGTGAAGGACACAGAATGTGGATAGATACAGGAAAATCAAAATAATACTGCACATCATCTTTTCTCGCGTTGGCATGTTCGTGACAATGTTCCGGACAGTAAGACCTTCATCAGGCATTGTAAATTGCCCATTGCATTACCCAAACTGTAAAAAAAAAAAAAAAAAACCTGGAATGAGGTCCGGTTTGCTCTTCCTTACGAGCTGATAGAGAACAGACTTTGCAAAATTGACAACTAGCTAAAATAGCCACATGCCGACCCGAAGTTAACAGCTTGTAGTCCTGCCTCTGCCATAAATTGTTGTTTTGCAGCAGCTCTCAGCAGCCGTGGTGGAAATCATCATCATAGCCGCCGAGACACACAAGCTCAATCTTCCCTGGACTCTTGAACGCACTGCAGCCAGTTGGATTCACAAGAGCAACCTCAGCACTGAAATGATGACAAACTAGGTGAAACAGTGAAAAAAGAGGAAGGCACATACACTAAAATGCAAATAATTCCATGATAATGCTATACTAAGAACAATTATTCTTTCCTAATTGCTATGTAGCCATCAAATATAGAGCTATATCATAAGCTTTATCCCTCAAGAGAAGTTATTTGTCAAATCCCAAATATGTTCCCCCTTCAGTCATTAGCAGGGCACAAGGAATGGTCTGGCAATTTTTTGATCGACACCAGACTTTCATGTCTCCAGGCTACAGTCACTGCTGCAGTGCGAACGCTGGGCAAAATAATGATGACAGACTTCTACAATGGCCTCCTCTGTGTAAATCCGCTGCAGTTTCATCTTATTTTTAATGTCTTATCGCGTCCTATGCGGAACATTCTGGTGTTTCCATCCAACATGGAAATGAATTTGGTGTTGAATGAAACCTGCAAACGCTTTTGTTTGTGAGGAGGCTTGTCGGTTGATGCAGAGAAGTTTGTGGAAGTTATCCTGTCTGTAGCACTTAAGGCCTGACTGAACGCAGGATCTCACAGGTGTTCAAAAAGTAATGAGGCCTGAGTGCATTGTCTTGTAGTGCCTCTGGTAAACCTATGCTCTTAATTGTTCACTTGGAATAAATCTGTTTTCTTGTTTTTTTGTCCCAAAGCAACATCAAAAACATGCCGACAGTCTCGTTGACCCTAAGGCTCTCTATGCTTTTATGCACACATGCATCATGTCATATTGCCTCACTCTTGCCATGTCGGTCAATAATAACAGTAACAACAATAATGATGATGATAAATCTTATTTGTAGACTGCTTTTCAAAACAAGGTTACAAAGCACTAAAAAGCACAGGACAATCATAAATATACATATGCAAATACAGAATGCATTTAACGAAGCTTTTAAAAAATACATTTATTTAAATGAATCTATACACAATTTAACAGAAGTGAGTTTTTAAGGTTAAAAAGATGCAGCTGAACTAACCAGTCTCAGGCAGACTGTCCCAGAATATAGCAGCTCTAACAGCCAAAGCTCAGTGACATTTCAGTTTTAATTTTGGAACATTTACTAAGGCCTCACCTGAGGACCTAAGGTTGCACTTGTGGACTTGTAAGGACTTTGAGGCTCTGTTATATAAAATGGTGCAACATTAATATCTTTAACGTGATGAGAAGTATCTTAAAATCCATTATGGATCTATGAGGTTGCCAGTATTGGAGTGCCAACATGAACATTACATGTATCTTTGTCTTTGCTAAAAGTCGGGCTGCAGCATTGTGCTCTGCAGGCAGGATCTATCAGTTATTCATATTTCAACTCCTCTTCCATTCCATTCAAGTCACTTATATTGCGTTTCAAATCAACGCAATCACCATAATCAAGTAGCGAATAATAAACTGCATTTAAAGGAGTTATTGTGTTGATAGAAGTTACTCTGTCTCTTGTAAATTTCAGTGATGTTAATACTATAGAGAAAACCTTAACAACAAAACCCACTCACCCATAATTACCTCTTCATTAACATGCCTCTTCATCTTGATTATAATTTCCTAAGCAGTGGAGGGGCCTTTATAATTCAGTGATTCAGCGCACAGAACACACTTTGAGCATGAACTGGAATACTCTCTGCCTGCCTTACATCCTGTGAGATTGATGGCTCTAATTAGGGGAGGGAATGTGGTTTTCCAAATAGCTCTTGAAAAAACTCCAGCTCATGAATGCTTACATGAAAGGCTTTATTCAAGGAGAAATGAAACTAATTACACTTCTCATAATTCAATAAAAATATTGCAATTTTAATGACCATTTCTAGCAAATTATGAGTACCTGATGACGCCACAGTAATAAGTCTATTGCTGTTTAGAGTGAGTATTTCTGAGCACACTGACACTGCAGGGGTAAAAAGGGGATGTCACAACACATTCAAGTTGTTTTCACAGTATTTCCTTATACATGCTATCTGCACACTCTTCACAGATAAGAAATCTGATTTCCATCTTCTTAACAAAACCGCACTGCATCGTGAAATTGCACAGAAATAACTGTTTCTGTAGCAGATATCCATGGTACTCCAGTAATGTGTGCAGCTGTATTCCAAAGATGAACTCACATTCTCATAGTTTCTCTCAAAAAAGATGAGCAAAACTTTTTTTTTTTTTTTTTTGCAATGATTTTCCTCTGTTGTTCTTCCCTTTACTTAAAAACACATCCAAATAAGATAATGGCCTCGGTTATCTCATCTCCCAGACGAGTATATGAAAATCTCACCCAGCAAAGGTACGGTAAAGTTTTAAAGAAAAATCAAAGATAAATTAGAAAAGAAATAAAGGAAGGTCCATGTTACTAAAAATCAAATACAAGGTTATAGAAATAAGCATTGCCGCCATTTAACCTCACTAGTCTCTCAAAATCACCTCCAGAAGTAATTAAATTTTTTCTCTTCAATTCGTTCCTTTTTCCATTCAAATGCATACCGAGGTTACCATTTTAAATGCAGTAGGATGTTAAAACAGCCACATGCCAGTGGCACTGGGCCAGCCATGAAGAAAAACTGTACTTACTGACTTCATATCTCCCACCAACTTCTGGCATCACAACACATCGGTATTCTTATTCAGTTTCACCCCATCTGCATGCTCACACAAGAGCACAGACACACACACACACACACACACACACACATACACACAAACATACACACAAACATGCACACCTGTAAAAAAAAAAAAAAATAATCATCATAATTCCTTTGGCAAAAATGGAGCAGACTTTTTCACAATCCAAAAGGGACAATAATGCACATTATAAATTGGCTGTTGAATACTCAAACCTGATTGGCTGGGAAGAAAGCATGTCACAGCACCAGGCATAAAGCCCTGGGAGTCCTTTGCTCTCTGAGATGTTAATCCTGTATGAACATTGGGCTTGGTAACCTGCACTTGAGTGTTTGCCTCCAGCTTTTCAAGGACGAAACAAAGGCAATAGATTCTTGGCATGCAGAATGAATATCCATAACAAAATCACAAAGTAGACATATACACAAACACCAAGGCAGACATGAACACACAAGCGCGCACGCACACATTTGGGCAGACACACAAATACGTGAGTTCAAACAGAGCACACACACACACACACACACACACTCACACACACACACAAATACAGTTTGCTTTCACTGTGCACTTGTTTTGCTTTTTGAGCGAAACCAACAGGGGACAGAGGAATTCCTAGTAGCCTGGAGGGTTGGTGGGCACAGCTTAACACGGTGTATTTCTTGGCCGAGGAAGACTGTCTCGTGCCAAACACCAGTGTATTTCAAGCTAAGAGACTCCACAGGATGCCATTTCATGTTTTGAGCTCATTATTTTACTTTTATACTCAGTTTGGATTGTGTGCAAGAAACTGAAGTGAAGCAGTGACTCATGTCCTAATGAACCTGACACTTCACACCTTAGTATAAAGCAGTGAGAGGCTGAGCTGTTATTTTTTTTTATTATTTCAGAGCAGTTGAGAGGCATAAGAGCCATCACTGTAAAACACTGTGTTGAGCAGCTGATTGCTTTTATAAAGTATCTCAACACATTGTAATGAAATGAGAGAATGCAAACTTTCAGTAGATATTTTATGGATAATCAGTGCTAGAGCCCTGCAATGGATGAATGCATGAATGAATGAATGAATGCATAAATGACTAACCTTTTAGAATACCACTACTACTACGCATAGTACCTCAAGAATACAAACAAAAGCATGACTTAATGCACAATAAATTTTGATCTGCACATTAAATGCACCAAATATAGCTTCTGACCACCCACTTGTGGCACTATAGTGCACATTAGGAAAACTTTGTCCCTGTTTTGTTTACCTAATATGTTCCTCCAGCACACCATGAACAAAAGAGTGACATATTACATGCGCCAATGTAAAAAAAATTCGAAATTAGACTTTAAGGTAAGAAATGTCTTCAACGTTCTTAGGCCTCAAGGGCACAACCAGTATGTTATAGTGAGAAACTTTGAATGTAAACAAAACCAAATGTGTTTACAAGGAAAACTATACTGGGTGCCTGCAATATTCACTGTAAAACATCCAATAATAATGGGCTCATTGTTTACTTCATTGCTTCTCATTGTTTGCTGCAGCAAAAGAGAACACTGGACCTTTATTAGAGGCAGGATATTATTAAAGATAAGCCATTCTTCAGCAGGTCTACACAGTATCCTGTGCAGCTAAATGTGGGAAAAACACTGCCTTTTAAAACAGGCTGGTATAGGTAACGGATGTCAGACACTGCTGCTACTAATTATCATTATTTTTATTATTGTTTTTGTTGTTGTTATTGCTATTTAAAAACATCTGGTTGAATCAATTATGCAAGACATGTAATTACATTATCTAAAAATGTGATTTATTATTGGTAACATTCTGGTCGGCTACCAGAACATACTGGTAATCAGTTTTGCAAAAGAAGCATCAATGCATTAATGAAATAAAGAACCGCCAAAGACACAAAAGTGAGTGAAAAAAACAGTCTCTCTTTCAGGTATTGACGAACAAACAGAATCAATGCTGTATCATTGTTACAGTGACAATCAGCAACATCCGTCTACAATATAAAAGTCAGCCTATTTTTCGAGATAGACTCTCGATGCTCTTCTCTCATGCTACTTCCTGTTATACGTTTTGCACTGACACACTTTCATTCTGTACCCGTGTTACAGAATAGCCATTGTTGTTTGTGTGCCCTTTTGTGTGTCTCTTGGGGAACGGATTAGGTCAGTTTACTGTACACTGCATGCGTATCCTGTGGTGCCCGGTACATGCACCAAGTTAGAGGTGAGTGCCTCCTGCTGTGCTTCTGTTGGGCTTGTTAGAGTAGGAAGGATTTCGCTTTGGATCTTTGTTTTATTGGAGAAAGGCCACACCAAATTAGATTTGTTTTAAGGTTGCCCATTGTAGTTTCTCTTGATTTTGTTTATATTCAAAATTTCTCAGTTTGTCCTTGAGACCTGATACACAGGCTGAATGCACTTACTCCCTTCAAAAAGACATTTGCAATATTTTGAATGCTGAATTGTTTATATGATACAGTATACGGTTATGTTGCCTCCATGCTCATTGTGTTTTTGAAATACAGCACGTTATATAACAAAAACAGCCTCACAATTGCACTGTAGTGCCACTAGTGGTCAAACTACACTTGGTACCTTTAAGTTCTTTGTTTTGGCACCACCTTCAGTCCTTTTCCATTTTCCTTCCCACATGCAGCCCGCTGTGTATCACTTGTTGTTTGTAACATTCTCTCTTAGCTCATTTTTTTCCTCTTTGTACATGCAGGTTCTGTCTTACCATCCTTTGTATACCAGCCATCAGGGTTGCAACAATTGGTCAATAAATTTCCAGGATTTTGCATCTGTACCTTCATGAGATTAACATGTCAGCATGCTGTGGCTCTTTTAAGTAAAACGCTATATGTTGTGATATTTTAGAAATTTCAGTGGTATTTTTGCATAATATTATGCAGATTTAGACCCATCTCTGATAAATTCCTCTACATTTTTGCATGGCTTTTATCAACTCATGCATACAACACTGTCTGGCTATTAGTCATTAACCACTGAGATACCGCTTTATTGTCAGTTTAATGTTACATTAACTGTCATGCGGTTGCAGGTCTGTATTTATTAGATATTTTACAGGGGCTTTGGACATGACTCAGCCAATTAGAACTGAGGAGCAGAACAATCCACTTTGTCTGTTTTAATGCCCATAAAAGATACCTCCTCTATTGTGATGACGAATCATCTTTAAAGTTGAATGCTGTACATGCTGATAGTACAAGCTGAATAATCACACTTTTCCTTTTACTGCTTATTACTAATTTACCGCCAGGATCAAGTGCGATGAGTAAAAACAGCAAACTTGTCTAGCATCCACACCTGAAAAATAAAAATAAAATAAAAATCAGTGTAGCCGGTGTCAGCAGAACTCAAGGTGGAGGATGGCATGATAAGCCCGCTTTGCCTTCACTGTCATTAGCAAAACAGGCACACTCATAGAATAATGATATGCTGCATGATCCATCTCTGCACGGGCTTTTACCAAACCAAGCGGAGTATGAAATATTGAATTACCTTTCACATGTTTACCTGAATGAATAGTCTGATGTCAACATAGGTGTTCTGACCATCTATAAAAGCCTGCAGTTTAAATCACATCTAGTAACAGTGTCACAGCATATTGCCATTGTAAAGAAAGGGACTCTGGAGGGCATTCCAAAGACATCAATCTATTTCCACTGTCGAGGGATTGAGGCGGGGTTGGAGTTAAGTTCTGAATCCCCCCGAGGGCGGCACACAATCATCTAGTGGAGTGATTTCACTCCCACTCCCGCAAACTATGCATGGCCGTATGCAAATCGAACAAGGATTACATAAATGCTTCTAAATTTGAAAGCATTTGCTTTACAAAAAAAAAAAAACAATTTTACAGTATCACAATACAACACAGCGCCTGACAGCTTGCAATAATACGGTCCAGGAGAATAAAGGGAGCAGTTGTTTTTGCATGTGCATATGCGAATGCACTGTAATTGAATTTTAATGTATCCATCTGTGCATTAATGAAAATAATGATAGAAACAAAGGACAAACAAATAAGGAGCGAAATATCAGAGACTTTATGATGAGATGTTTATGTAAATGTGTTTTTGTGAATGCAAAAAATGGAAATAGGTATGGTTTTAGAGAGTGCAAAACAAGAAAACAGATATAAAGCTAAATTTATATATGAAAATATATAGCCTGAGGTTGGTGGAGAAAAAAGGAACCAAGCAAAAACAAAATATCCTTCTGTATTCCAGGGTCAGTAATTAGGAATCCTTGATTTTCTATTCTATTTGATCCAGTTTGTGGCAAGTAGTTTGTCAAGTGCTGCTCTGTATTGATTGTCAGCATTTATAACAACATATTTGAATGAATGAGAAGACTGAACTTTTTGCCTTTTAGCACAGAAAAAAAAAAAATAAGATTGTCAACCTTGGAGGAAAAGAAGCAAGTCAGGTAAGACGGGGATACAGGTTAAGGTAAAGTGATTCAAGGTAGAGTCATTCCACAGGCAGTTTCATGTACATTCAAAATTACTTCATAGGAGCGAGACAGCAGCCAGCATAAAAAAAAAAAGCAAAACGATGTACGGCAACATGTTTTTTTGAATGAATACAGTTTTGTCAGTTTAGTCAAAAGACTTACAGAAATATAGTGGAGACAACTTGCAATGGTCAGCTTGATGTTATTGGAAAAGTTGGTACACCTGCATGAATTTCATTTTGAATTCATTCTGTATTAAATTCTGTATAATCTGTAAATATACTCTAAAACCCAAAACGTATCAGCATGGTCTTTTCTACTAAGAAATGTAAGATTTCATGAACTGGATATGGTTTTAAGTCACCACTGTATGCCATCAGTTGGTGTTAGAACATAGGACAGTTTGCAGATTACTACTTTAACCAAACTGTTTTGGTTAATCTTAACTCTAACCTTACCCAAGGTTATTTAAATAGGCAAAAATTAGCTGACCTTTACACATGACTAACAGATGTAATTAATGTGTCCAGTTCATATGGTCACACAGTCCAATTTGGAAAATCGTGACCCAAGTCAGTTGTGTTGGGGGAACATTATGTTCACATAATTTGTATAATCTGTGTATCAGAGTTTGTGCCCATTTCATGAAATTTAATGAGACTGGAGATGAGACTGCAGATTCACTGTTGTTATTGCAAAAATAACCCTACCCTTTCCTTGTCTTACCCCTTTTTCCACAGGTCTGCACTGTATTAGGTTATATTTTAAATATTCAGTGCAATTTTCAAACACATCTCATTTTGATTTAAATCTACTGATTTATAACCTCCCTCTGAATATGTAATTTTTATTTTATCTTTTAATAACTTAAAATTTATAGTTCTCAGTTTTTGTCCACCTTTGTCCATGTGACTGTCATCCTGGCTGGCCAACAGTAGCACAGAAGCAGCAGAGGGGTGCTAATCAAGACAATGTGAAGTTGTGTTCATTAACTGGCGCTAATCTGAAACTGACTTTATAATTAAATGCAAATTAAAAAAACACAACACCTTCATTTTAACTGCTCATACAAATTAAATTTAAACAGTGTCTTCATTAAACATCCTCAATCACATACATAACATAAATACTGGGTTTAATTTATTAGGAAATTTGATATTTACATTATTATGCATGACTGTATGTCTTTATTTTATAGTATGTCTGGTACTGACTTTTGCATCGCATGCATGTACTACTGCATAGTCTGCAGTGGTTTTTGTGTGTGCATATAGTATTCTTGTATGTAACAGTATTAAATGTTCTGGAGGGCATTCAGTGTTTCCAATACTATTGATGAAGACTTTACTTGTACTTGGCGAGTGAAATGATTCTATGTTTCCCCTCTGTGCTTGGTTTTGCTTGTGTTTGTGTTTTTTGCACTATACTTAAGCATCACTAACAATCACAAACTACACTGGGTACCTTTAACCTCAACTTTGTTTATAGGTGTGGAAAATATCAGTGGGTGCTATCTGATTTAGACACTTTTATCATCAGTTTATTTAATGAAACTGCAAACACTGCAAAGCCTTGAGCTAAAAGTTTTACATTACTTTACTTTTACATTAGACAAAAAAATAAATATACATATATATAATAGAATCCAGCCACAATTTCAGTAATATGACACTGAATGAATGCGTGGTACAACCAATTTAATCTGTACTGAATTCAACCTCTGACACTGAACCTAGAGAAGGGGAAACTGTCCTTTTCAGCTTTCAGCTTTTGAGTAAAGTGTCAACATCACATGTATTGTGTCATTATAACATCTAGCCTTGAGTACAGCAGATTATCAGAATTACCTTATGATGATGTGACCCTTTATTGATCTTTAGAAATCCTCTATTCACTCCATCCACTCATCGCTCAGTTGCCCTGGAGGTCGTGACGGATTCAGTGACTTGGAGGACAGACTATTCACTCAGACTCTCTGCTGCCAATCAGTAAATGAATGTCCAGGTATTTTACCCTTCAACATATCGTTGACAATTTAATGTTTCACAGCACACATGCACAAGGACATCAGACCCTCACACAGTCCAAAGAGACAGTATACAATGCAGATTGTGGATGTAGAAATCACGAAACATTTTGCTATTGTGGCCTGAAATCCTACTAACTCCAATGTTGCTTATTTCCTATACCAAAGAAATGCTCCCATACATGTCACATGTAAGAAACCAACCTATAGGATTCTTCCCTGACAGAGCCAATACTGCACACATTTAGCATGCAGTAAAAATTACACATCTCACCAAAAACACACACATATGTGAATGCCTTTCAACAGATGTAACACACAGCTGGAGCACACAGTGTTTTGTTCAAGGACATTTTAACAGGGATGGACAGATTGACTGTTGTATGATTCAAACCTCTGACCTGGCAGTTAAGGGAAGATCTGTTTAAAAAAAAACAGATGCTACAACCATTTAGCTTTTCTGCAAGATAAAATAAACAAATTCCTATTCATGTCACATTTGCTATAAAGTAGTGAAGTAGCCCACTCCATGGAAGGTGTGCCCCTGCATGATACCTTAATGGCACAGGCATGTTGTGGAGTGGAATGGAGACAGAAAACTACAATGGTTTCCGGTATATGGAGCATGCCAGCCGTCAGGGCTCAGTTCCACATCAAAGTTTGCATCTTTGAAGGAGAGAGACGCTCTGAAATATGCAGTCAGTGTACATGTGATGTGATGGGACGTAGGCGTCATCTGTGACAAGGCCTGAAGTGCAGAAAATCACAGATCTTGCACAAAAAAGGGGACAAATGTCATTTAGTCTCTTTTGTTTGCCTCTACCCTAAGGTATATACTGTATTATACCATGCCATTAAACAGCGTATGGCACTAACAGACTGCAGTTATCAGATGAACACAGCTTGGCTGCAGATTTGAAGACCACTACTGAGGACTGTGACATATTCATAATACTCACATTAAAAAAAGGACAGTACATATTAGTGCCAACAGGCTGAAAAAATGTGGAGAGAAAAAAAATCTGTAAAATCTGTTTTATAAAAAGTCTGTATAGAAAAATTTATTTGACATAACACAGTTTAATAATGACATTTTACAATTTTACAATTCATTTTATACCACATGAAAGTTATTTTCTTCTGCCTTTCAGTAATTCTATGGGAGGGATTCTCTCTAAAAGCTTTTTCAAATTTAGAAAAAACCGGGAGACTTTATGAGAAATGCAAAGGCAAATATACCTTCTGTTATCTTCCTCTGAAAGCTCTTCTCACTAAGATTTCCTTGGACTGCAATGTGCTTTGTCTGCATTTTTCTTGATTTAGGCCCAGCTTATCTTAAGCTTATAGAGATGTCAGCAAAACCCCCTTTTAATAGCACAAGCCTCTTAATTCATTACCAAATGTAAACTTTGCTGCAGAGGAGAGCAGGATGGGCTGGGGGTAAATTAGAGGGTGTATTCTACTCAACTAATTACTCTGTAAATTCAAGCCCCCCTTGGGGAAAAAAAAAAATCAAAACATACTCAGACATTTCTTTCTGCATTTATTAAATCTATCTACCCAAAGGGTGTAATTTCCCTTATTTTAAATGCCATTTAGTAAATCATATTTTTTCATAACTAAAAGGCACATCTTTTTTGCTCATGTCAGTCAAAGCTTCTCAGCTGACAAGAACCAGAAAAAAAGAGCAGGAAGCAAAAATAATTATCAGCTTTCTACACCATTGCTGTTGCCTTAAGCCACCCTGTCATAATCCAACCGAGACAGAAAAAAGGTAGAAAAAGTGTCCAGCGTGTTCAGCATACATATGTGTCATTACGTGTATGCATGCGCCTAAGGTCCAACCATCAAAAGATTTTTCCTTGCTGATAGTTTTATTGCTTAACGCTGCCACTGTGATCACAAAGGGGAAATGATAAGCTACCTATCTGTGATAACTGTATTTGGAGATTATACCAATTGATGTGCAGCTGTCACCCTGTCAAGTGAGGGTGATGTCGCTGGAGACAAAAATCCCAGCGAATTGGTCATTTAAGAGCTTTCACATAGCAGGCGATACGCCAGCCTGGATTCTGCTCCTGTCTGCTGCTCTCCCACCTATAAGCCTGCCGGATCCATCCACCCTCTTATCTTCTCCAAGGTGAGATGAGAGTGTTTCAAAGTCAGCCAGTGACCCCGCAACTGTCCAAGTTGTCACTCCGCCCCCACC
>OMLF01056154.1:10763-25940 GCA_900302615.1 Holocentrus rufus | reverse complement strand
CACAGGGGGAACCGTGTGAGGACTGGACGAGGGCAGCGAGTGGCGAATGGCAAACAAATAGTTCACTGAGTGACACACAGCGTACGCGGCATGGACAACCCGGGTCGGAGGTTAAAACAGCAAGGGCAGTGAACTCTCCAGGGTGGCACGACAATGAGGCAGAGAAAGAGAGAGAGAGGAAGAGAGAGAGACAGAGAGAGAGAGAGAGAGTATGTATGTATTTGTGTGTGAGAATGAAAGTTAGAGGGAGAGAGAGAATGCATGCATTTTTGTGTGTGTGAAAGACAGAGAGAGAGAGAGAGAGAGAGTATGCATGTATGTTTGTGTGTGTGAAAGAGAGAGAGGGAGAAGCAGAAAGAGGCAAAGGCAGGAGGAGACAATAGCGCTGCTTTTGATTGATTTTTCTAATAGTGGTTTGATGTAATTATAGTACACATAAATGCAGCCACACTGAATTCTTGCTGTCTTGCTGTGAAGATGCTTTCCTTGATTACACAATATGAAATATTTATTTATTTTCTCTTATTTTTTTACAGTTTCCATTTTGTCAGGCTAATCTTTCCTTTCAGAACCCCAGATGCTTTTCAAAAGACACAATTATCTCATATACTCACACCCTGTTTTCAAAACACACTCGGCTTTAAATATCTCTGCATCTTGAAATATCTCATTTAAAGCTTTAATGTTGCCGTATGTCCATTTTGCCAACCAGAGACTTGTCCTGCACCGCCCGCAATACTTGAAAGGAAACAAATACGTAGCCTGATTTTAAATTAGCCCACATATCTTAAATGATGGGAACTGCAAAGTTGAAAAATGCTTCAGTGATGACCCATTGAAAAACTTTGGTTCATTCATTAGTTCTGCTAAATCCATAATGAAGCAACAGTGGGTGCTGTGAGTGCATCACACCCAAGAGAGCCAAAGTATGAGGCTTCTTGAGATCTAGCCAACAATAAGTTACAAGCTGCATTAAATTTCTTGAAAATTGATTTTTTTTTTTTTTTTTTTTTTTTTTGATTTATCTACATTTCAGCCAGCTTTTCTATTTGAGAGGTGTCCTGAAGTAAGTGGATGAAATGCTGACATCAAATGTGCATTTCGTGTGCCACCTTTCAAGGTTTTCGAAAATGGCTGCCAAACTGCTCTCTTTATGGCTCTTTTGACATTCTTCTCAGAAATACTGCAACACTGACAGCCCTGAAATGGAGCAACTGAAATTGACTCCCAGACTGAAAATGAGAGTTATTCAGCCAATTTCAGAGGTCATAGATTAATCTTTGTATGTAAAGCAGCACACTTTTTTCATCAATTTACTTTGTAATGCAAAACATTATCGATTTAACTTTTGAATAACGTGACCATGAGCTCAAATTGCATTTTTAGAGACTAGCAAAAGTAAGAGGAATATTTTACCAAGCATTCACTAAAGTGATCATAAAACATTTTAATAACGAAATTTGTTAAATTATTAGCACACATCTCAGCACAGATGTCATTTGAAGTACCTCAGTAGAAATTCTTCCCTCTTTTTGTTTGGATAAAATTGCTAGACTAGAGATTTGTTAGGTGAATCATAGGTCTATTTCTGATAAAACAGAAAATGTAACATTAATGCCGATGAGTAATATGTTCTTTCCATAGCGCTAATTCTCTACAGAGAAAAGAAAAAAAGCCATTCTCCTTTACACACGTCAGCTTTATCCTCCTCTTGTCCTTGAAATTTTAAAGATTGGACCACTTATTTCCTGGTGTACAATAAAATCTGCAGTGTAAAGCAAAATCGCTTCGTGACACTTGAACAGCTGACACTCAAAATGTCAAGAAGCACTGGAATGAAATATATCATTAAGTGGATTCAACTTAAAGTCTTAAGCTCACCTATTGATTTTTCTACATAGAACAACTAAAGAACTTTGATTTAAGCTCTCAGTACTGTTTAAGTCAACTTACAATTTCAAAAAAGCAAAGAAAAATGGAGCTTCGCCTGCAGGGCTGGGTCAGCCAGAAAACTTGAGTCATGCACCCTTTACATATACATTTACATATACATTCACATACACATTTACATATACATTTACATATACGTTCACACACTCCCATGCGATATCTGCTCGATGCTACACCTCTCTGCAATCAGTCGGTTGTATTTAAGCTGCTCATGACTTGCATCTATCCCTGCTCTGCAAGCACACTGCTATGATTGCTGCTGCTGCTGCACCTCATGCTCATTGCCTGCTGCTTAGTGAGCACCCCACCTCCACCCCAGCATCCACCTGTGGGCTCTGAATATTTCCCCAAGGGAAGGAATATCCTGTCCTTCTCTGCTCTGTTCGCACAAGCTCAGTTGGGCACAGTCAGCCTAGCCTTCCGAGCCTAGACATTAAACATAATTATCTGTGCATGCTTTCCATGAACTTTACACTGCACTGTTTTTAGGTTGATGGGGCAGCAGCGTGTTGCAGATGGCAAAATGAACTAAAAAAAAAATCTGCCAAAGCCCCAAGTTGCAGAAAACGTTTATTTCCTAAGAAATGAAACTTTTCCATTCTCTCCATTCTTTCCATCCATCTGTTTCCATTCATTTTGTTACGTGTATAAAAAAAATCCAATCTACTTGCAGAGATTTGAAACTTGCTTGAGATAGGCAACCCACTGCAGCGAACATCCTGTGCAGATTTATTTTGTCCAAGTTACTTCATCATTGTGCGAGAACAGTCTGAACAGGTCTGCTGGTGCATTCATGTGCCGGTGGGAAAAACAGACATCCGACATTCAAAGCCCTTTTCCTCTTTGTGGGAAACCCGATGAGGTCACAGGAGGAGGATATTTGTGGGGGTTAATAGCGGAGTCCTTATATAATAATGTTTTTGTTATAGGGTAATGGCACTTTGTTGAATATGTGTGGGAGCAGGGTTTATAGAAGATTAAGAACAGCAAGGATTAAGAATAAGGGTGAAGATAGGCCAGTAGGGATCATGTTACGGCTGTTTTGCTTTCTTTTGTTCTCTCCCACTGATCTCCTTTTTTTTACTTTTCTTCTCCTTCCACTTTCTCCTCCTGCTTAGCTGCCAAGGTATCAGATAGAGGACACGTTAATATTGATAGTCGATAAATTCTTGTGGTAATGCAATCTAATCTGGCAACCCCACCCATTTCGTATCATGGAATGTCAGGGGATTTAATAACCCTCTGAAAAGACAGTAAAGTCTCACATACAGCACTTGAAAGTGGACGTGGCATTCATGCAGAAAATCCAGATTCTCAGTGGCAATGTGCCTGGCCTTAAGAGAAATAGGGTTGGCCAAGTTTTTCATTCTAGTTTCAGTGCATAGGCCAGAGGGAAAGCAATTCTTATCAATAATTATGTGCCCTAATTGTAAAGATGTAATTAGTGATCCCAATGGTTGCCATATTAGCTTCTTAGCAGTTCAGTATTTTAAGTGAATCTAGGCATATATGCACAAATCTGTAGCAATTGCAATTAGATTAAAAAATAAATAAAAAATAAAAATCCACAATTCTTCATCTTTATGAATATTGTATTGTAATACGGGGTGAATTTAAGTGTGTTTTGCATGTTAATTTCTACATATCATCAAACAAGCCTCAGAAACTCCACAAGTTGGCTGAAATTACCATCAATTTTATTCATGAACCAGAACAGCCTCTCCAATATTTGGAGGTTCATATTTCTTCACTCCAGAGCTTACTCATTTTTCGCTGTGATGCACTATATTAAAATCCACATTTACTCCGTTTTACTTCACAACAAGTCACTACCTAATGTAAAGTCTTGCTTATATAGTAACATTGATAGATCTAACCACACAAACTGTCTAAACTGTTTAAACTGTTTAAATCTTCTACACCATCTTTCTTCAAATACAGATTGGAGGCTCAAACTTTTTATATTATCAGGTGACATATTTGTAGAGCTCATTCACTCCAAATTAAATTCTTTCTAAAAAAAAAATGTAGATTCACTTTGCATGCTACAGCAAACAAAAGTATATTTAAGAGGGCAAATCATAGCTGTCTTTTTTTGGGTCAAAGTAGAGGAAAAGTAAATGATCTCCTATCTGCCAGTGTATTCTAGACATTGACATTGAATCTGCAGAGATGCCTGCTCAAAGCCTCTTCAGAGAGCATTTCAGGTCGCAGACAGAGCGTCTACTGGCTACTGAGGAAGCATAACTCATCCTATTCTGAAATCTCAGCATAACATCTTTGAATATGATGATAAACCAAGCAGGGTATTTTCTCGCCTTGTGCAGCAAGCTGCCTCCAGTTGCTGTACCACATTAATATACCATGACAAGATCAACACCAACCTTCTTAACCTTCTTTCAATGTTATTCTAGTTTTTTTCAATGTGGGATTGATTCTGAATCTAAACCTTATTTATTTGAAAATCTTGTTTTGCCTCTTATGAACTCCTATGCTGAAATCACATTTCCAAAATCTATTAAATCAATTCATAGAAGCAAATTCCTGGGACCAGATGGATTTACATATGAGTTTGATTCAAATTTGATCCAACTGGATCAAAGTTTTATATTTTTCTCCTCTTATAGCTGTTACTGCCAATTATATGCATCCTGATTACCTCTCAATGTGAAGAGGGACAAGACAGGGATATCCTCCATCTCGTCTCTTTTTTGCTAGTCCCATTGAGCCCTTGGCAATAGATCTTTAGACTCTGAAGGATTTAAGGACTTATGATGGAGTGGGCTGGTAAACAAGATCTCCCTGTTTGCAGATGATTTGCTTTTAAATGTTTTAGACCCCACTTTTATATGTTGTAAATCAATAAGGAAAAGGTTTTGTATGCAAAATGAACCTACAAAAGGATATTTTGTCCTCCCCAAAATGTAACTTTTGCAGTTGTGCAGCATGCACCCTTTCCGAAAGATCCACAACATATTCAGAAATTTGTGAATTGAGGTTACTTGCTCTGTCTCATCTTTTTATTTATTTTTTTATAGGTCTGCCAATGTTTGCATATCTCCTCCAAAAACCTATCCCAGCATGCACTGTGCAGAAGGGAGAGAAACTCCATGGTCAGATTGTCATTCCATCACTGTCACAGAGACAAACGCGCATTCACACTAATGGGCAATTTAGAGTAATCGATTTACCTGACCTGTATGTCTTTGGACTGTGGAGCACCCAAAGGAAATCCAAGCAAAAAGAGTAAACTCCACCAGAGAGGACCTGTATAATAATTAATAAAAGTAGCTATCTTGTGGCACAATAAAACCAGACGAATACATAAATCTGCCCTTCAAAGCCCAAAATGTTCAGGAGGTTTGGCTTTACTCAGTTTCCCTTAGAATTACTTGGCTTGTAATATCCATAAGCTCCTTTTTACGGCTGCTGTAAACCTTTACCTCTGAGATAGTTGCCAGGGTGCAACTTGAGTTTGTCTCATGCCAGTAACACTTGAGCCTCAATAGCTTTTGACTGAACTCCTCAATTCAGGCTGAAACATTGGCTGCACACTCATTAAAAAGAAATGGGCTCACTTTAAGAAACACTTTGGGTTCCAGAGCCCTTCTGTCCCTCTTACATCCTTCTTGTCAAATCTAACCACATCACTGAATCTGCATTTACTACATGGTTCAACAAAGGAATAAAACTGATAAATGACCTATTTCTGGGAAACGTATTTGCATCTTTCACTCAGCTGTCTCAATCTTAAAATTCAGCAAAGAGCCTTCCTTTCCATTACCTTCAGATTAGGCTCAAAAGGAATCTCAAGCTGACTGTATCCTTACATTGGAAGCAGGTGGTTTTATGAAATCACTGATACTAGCCCCCATGCCGGGGAAAACTCAAAGGATGCCTGGGGCTTGGACCTTGGGGAGGCCATAACCAAAGATCAATGGTACTCTGCTCTGGATCTCATCCCTGCTTAACCTGGCTCAATACAAATGAAAATAGTGCATCAGGCTTGTCGAACCAGGATCATATGGGACTCTATCCAACCAGATGCTGACCAAACATATGCACCCTCTGGACCAATGCATTCAGCACTTTTAGCAACATCCTGGAGATGAAAATCCAACCCAATTTGTGCTCTCTTGGGGCTATCGGCGGAGGACATTTGTATTCCGTTCCCTGCTGAGGCTAATGTGTTAATTGCTTTCGCCGCTCTCCTTGCTGGACATTTGATCGTCATGCTCGGTCAAAGATGTCATGTAGTTTCTCAGGCTACATAAAATTACGCACACGGCTAGAGAGTCCAATCAGTCCTTCATTGAGATTCGGAAAAGTTTTTTAAACTTTTATGACCCCCTTCAAGTTCCCCTTGATAAGAATGAGTGAAGTAGCAGTAAAGTCACCCCAATTATATAGCTAAAATAGCCCTCTGATTAATATTGCTGGACATTAGTCTGGCACTCTCTAGGTTAGATTTCCCATTCCTACTGGGACTCCCCTCCCACAAATGTACTTACCCTGAGGTGCTTTGTCCAGAAGCTGACACTGCATAGACATATAAGATCTCAACAACCTTCTAATGACGCTTTGAGCACCTTTTTTCTATTTTCTTTTTTACATGCTTTCTTTGTTTTTCCTCTTCGTGTTTTGTCCTCCTTCCCAACATATATGATTATATTCACTTTCAGATCCGTCATATGTGATGTATGTAGTTATATGGGAGGGAGGTGGGATGAGAGTGGGTGGAGGAAACCACATGGTTCACTTGATGGAAGAGGGTGGGGTACATGGGAGGGAGGATAAACAAGAGGTTGAATGGGAAATCTAAATTTTTTACACAATCTTGAATGCAATTTTTGTGGTATAGCCCCTAAAACAAATAAAGACATGGAAAATAATATTGTATCTCTATTCACAAAGAAGGCTTTATATACAAAAATGCTGTAAATTATCTTTCCTTGAGAGTTGAATTTCACATTTTTCATAGTAACAACACACCTTGGCAAAGCTGGCCTAGTCTTTTAGCCCATTTCACAGGAGGAGGTATTAATTGCTAATTTGTCTTGTGTTTGGGAATACACATACATTTTCCTGTTCGTACCTCAAGGCACTATCACAAAATGAAAATTGTTTTGTGTGTAAGGAAAGTGTAAAGAATATGGGAGGTTAAAATAAACCATTTATGTGCCCACAAACTCAGCCTCCTATTCATCACTTTATAATTGTGATTGCTCAAGGGCGTACATTTTGAAAATAGCCTTGAAGAAGACTTGCGCTCAATTTCATTAGTGGTTCCTGGTTTAATCCTGTAGTACTCCACAATATGAATCTCCTAGTGGTGCCAAATGGCTTTTGTCCCCCGTTTCATCCAGGCGAGCAATGCCAGCCAGTGCAGATGAGGATGGCAGTGTAAAACTTTGACTCTGACTGTTAGAAATTTCACATACTGTAACTGGCAACATTCACAGTGATTTTCATTCAGCATTTCATCAGCACACCAGAATGGGTGCATTCTCTTTTTATCTAATTTGCTGTTTGGCGTACATAGCCAACCCTGCTAACCCTATTGTAATCAATTTGACTAATGGAATAATCTATTTGTCTGAAATGTTGCACATTCATTGTGTAAAATAGCTTATTATTGGCTGTACTTGGCAGCAGGGGAAAAAAACGGCATACATTGTAATTCTCACGTCCTGCAGGCCTTAGACAATGCCTAAATTTTGCAGCTTTAACCGTTTAATAACTATTTAACACACTGAGAATCTTTGAGTGATTTTTTTCCACCTCCCTCATGCAGTTAATGTTTTTCTTGCAGTTATGATTGGTGCTCTTTTTCTGGGGGAAATTCACCATTGTGCAAGCATGACAACTAGCCAACAGGCTCCATTTCATTATACAATTCACAGGCAAAGTCACACTACATGTCAAGGACAATCTATTCACTTGTGGTCAAAGTTCACTGTTGGAGACTTACGAGGCCTCTGAAAGACATAGCTATCGTCAACAACTGCAATATGATGATTGTGTGGACATGTTCAGCTGTGCTACTGCTAATGAATATCCGTAGTCAATATCCATCTAGTCTGATTGAGGGCAAACTGTCACGAGAGAGAGGAGACGCAAGACATAACAGTAATACCTTAGATTACAGCAGCCTTTTTCTGTAATTGCACTGGGCACAGTCAATAATAAAACACAGCAAAATTTGACAAAGCGGGTTCTGTCACAGCCAAGTGGCTTATCCTTCATCTGACTGTGGCTACATGTTTTAATGATCAAATTGTTGGGTATGGTAGCACTTTTTCAAAACGACGAAGGGAAACAGTCCGTCTCTCTCTTTTCCCATTGTCTGACAGCACTTTAATTAAATAGAACTAATTGTCACCCAGCTTTCACATCTATTACTACAAAAATGACATGCATATCAGGCGGTCGGTAATTTCCAATGGCAGCTGGTGACACACGAAGACATCGGGACTTGACCCCTTGGAGAAAGTTCTCCACTTCCTTCCTGCCTCCCCTCCCACGCCATTCTTGCCTCTCTGCCTGGCCAATTGTCTCAGGAGGTGTGTGGGCATCATCACGGCTGCTGTCGTCATTGTATCAGTTTTCGGCAAGTGTGTGACCGCGCTCACGCCCTCATGACTGGCCGAGGTCCTTGGAACTGTGCCCCCCCCCATTGGCCGCACGCCCCCAATCATGCCTATGTCCATGGGAAGCATGAACCAAGCTTGACACCAAGTGAAGTGACAATGGCAAGTTGGAAAACTTTATGCAAATGACACATAGATGTGATAACTCAAAGAAAACCAACCAGAGCGATTGTTCACAAGCCTCACGATCGACACACAACACTGGTCCCTGCACACAAAATGGAGCCGTTTGCTGCGTCTGGGTTCCCGGTCCTTTATGATGCTTCTTTGTCAAGCTGCAGAAACTTCACCCTGAATGATGCATGGAAAAAAAACTGCAGATATTGTCAGCTTGTCTGGTGAGTGGGCGAATATTTTGCACAGAGAATTCACTCAAGACACTCAAAAGTGCTAGCCATCCATTGTTGCATGAATTGCTCAATTGACTCGGCAGCTCCAGCGAGCAATCTGCTGTCATTATATACTTACCCTACCACTGATAGACAGAACATCTCACTGAGTTGGGAATGTAAATGTGGGGTAGACACCAGCTAGTGACAAATTCCTGGAGACAAGAGACTAGAGACAGGAGTGTCACTTGTTTGAACGTGACCAGTAAGGTCATAACTAACGGGGCAGCGTCATTCGGAAGCAGCATTCACCACCAAATCCTGCAATGCGTCACCTTCCCGTAGGGTTGTGCGGAGGTGTGGATGTGTTTATTTGTGCGTAACTGCTGTGAAACAATCAGAAAATCCCCTTTAATTTATCTAATTCAACTGCTTTGTTCTTGCTACTACCATTCGCTCGACCACCGCTGCTATCTCCTCCTCTCTCTCTCTTTTTTAAAATGAGTTGGGAAGCTGACAATCTAATTTTACTTTTAACTCTATAAAACGAAGAGTCCTCCCCTCGTCCCAGTAACATCTTTGTACAATGCTACATGTAATGTAAACATAGGCACTTCCTGTCTACCTGCAGTAAATTGCTTCATATGATTTTGCAGGGAATCCGACCCAGTGGGAGGCATTTTGAATAACTATATAGAAACAGCCAATTCTCGTAGAACTCGTTTGCTTATGTAGGTCACATAGAGGCATCGGTATTAAATTAAGACTGTCTCATAACCAGTTAAAATGTCCTTATAGATGCTTTAAGGTACTATTTTTTATGTTTTCCTATGAATTCTTTATTATGGACCCCAGGAAGACTAGCTATTGCTACTGCATTAGCTAATGGGGATCCTATAATAAACAATAAGCCAAGAGAGGTCTCGCTTTGCACTGATTTCAGGACTGCAGACGCAACATGAGTCAAAGCAGCTGGCTTTTTGTCAGCCAATGTAATGAAATAAAAAGGTAATATTTAAATAATAATAATTTTATCCCCTCACCTAGCAATTTAGTTTCTGAAAGTAGCCAAACCACATGGTTTCCAAAGGACACATAAGTGCTTGTTTGAGTGGCACTTGTCAGTTAGCGCTTTTAAATGAACCATGATCACAGGTGTGTTTATTGGGTATTTACAATGGCTCTCTATGGTCTCATCCAATGACAAGTGAGGACCATAATAATAGAAGAGACCAAGTACAGCTGTGACACTTTTGTTTCATTAACATACAAATTATTGATGGGAAACATCTTGTTTTTTCTGCGTATGTTCTTTGTATTTGCCTACCAACACTTTCGAGGTCAAAATCTAAAATAGTTCAAATTTTCCATAATTGTGTATAAAGATTATATTTGTTACAACATATCTGAGATGAATTAGAGGTATTTACAACATTGTATCTGATCTGTCTGTAGCCATGAATTTCTTTTAATTAGCCACTTAAATAAAAAGATAAGATAGCTAGGCCTATTTTTCTGTCTTTCAAAGTGAAATCACTATGTAAGCACCTTCATTTTTCAGTTAATGAGGCATTGAATATTCCATCTCCATCTATTGCTATATGTTCCACAGCCTAGGGATATTTGATTTCATTTTGGTTTGCTGTTGGATATTTTTTCATCACTTCAAATGTATTAGTTCAATACTTCCATTCCTATCAGAGTCACATAGCCTGTTCAGCCAACTTGTTGCCTCTATTTGAAGAGAAACTGCAACAATGTTGTCCTGTGCTGTATTGATTAATTGATTTTTTTTTTCTCAGAATCATTATCGGAATGTCAGCATTAGCTGAACACTTGCGGGAGTGCCTGCTGCTGCATTTGTTCCACTGCCAATAACACTGTGTTACATCTGTCCCAAGCTTGCTACCTTGTACATTTGTCTGGATTTCACAAAAAGCTAGCATCTTGACATGTCAGAAGAGTTTTTTTTTTTTTTTTTAAGAGGATAAATGTGTGAACTAAGTTTAAATCCATTATCCCTCATGTAAGGACAAGGATCTATTGAAAAAGAGAGCGAGGTAAAAGGTGAGATTTTTTCTGATATTGTCAGAGCACAGATCTGCGTGTCCTTGAGTTTTGCCACAGAGAAAGAGAATGATGCCATGCAGGTGCAGAGCTAATGTGACAGAACCTGTTGTACAAAGATGCTTATTGTGTTATATGTACTCCTGGTGCAGCTGTATGCAGTCATACTTACTTATGCATTGTGATGCTTCCTAATATGGAGGACCATGGTAATGAAGCATTTCATTAATTAATAACTAATTGTACAATAAAAATAGGGATTGACAATTTTGTTTACAAATTAGTAAAATGAGTAAAATTTACTAAAACATGAAATGCCAAATATTTCAACTAGCAATGCTGCTTTTTTCCTATCTATCTGTGTTCTCCTATTGGGAATCAACCGTGCCATAACTTATCTTGCCACAGTTTACCGTGCTGGTAGCCATCAAATTTCTTCGGTGGTCTCAATCTGGTGAGTCAAACAAATTTCCCCATCATCTTGCTGCAGTCACCCTTTCCATTCTTTATGTTACCATAAATCTTGATGTTTAATTGTGTGAGCCTCATAAAATAAATTTACATTGAAATGGACAATTAATGATTTGTAATACTGATTTTTGTCAGTACAACAAGTGCCAGTGCCTCATCCCTGGCACTGGCACATCTAAATCAAACATATTTATTAGCTGCAGGCTGCAGCTGTGTTTGTTTATGCTGCCATGACATGGTCCGTGAAAAGGTTCCTAATCCATTCATGCTTCAGATTCAGGATATTGAGTTGTATTAATGACTGTTTTGATGTGTTCAACTGTCACATGCTTTAAAAAATGTATTAATTTTAAGGAAAATCAGACTTTTACATTAAGTCATCTCTGTTATTTGAAGGCTCAAGGACGTACAGTGCATAGTAATCAAGCATTTTGCATTTAAAAAACAAAAGTTTGGACATTTTCAGTAACATCAATGAGACCAAAAGTACAGAACACAGAACATAAAAGAACCTTCTTACTGATAATTTTAGAAACTGTTCTGATTTTTTCTTTCCAAACCATTTGAAAAAAACTCCCACTCCCAAATCCATTGAATTAAAGTTATGCATTTGTCTGCAATGTTTGGATTGAACTTATTTTCTTCTTCTGGTGTTCTGTAATATTGTTTGCAATGTATTGTTCTATTGGATCAGTTGAAACTGGGTGTTAACTGATCAATTTTGAGCTTGAGAACTTTCCTGCTCTGTAATATTTATTTGAAAATCCAAACTCCAAGTTAATCTTCTGCGCTTTGAAGAGTCCTTGGATTCTGCTATTTTGTTTTCTACCCATGAATGTTGTGTTGGGCTGTTTGTGTTCATTTTGTCCCTCTGGCAGAAATTAAGTTGCACACAGTCAAGAGCTCCATAGCGGACACATTTATGATGTAAATTTTTTATTGCAAATCAAGCCGACTGCCTTTTATTTTGACCGCGTTATTAATTATCTAAATTAAAACAGATGTTGTTGTGTAAGAGATAGCCCTATAACAAATAAAGCCCCACCTAACCAAACACTGAGCAGCCGCCACTGATCCTCCCCCACTTCGCTTATTGCTTGACTAATTGGGCACAAGCCTGCAGCACAAAACTAAGACCTATAAATTTTAGATTTTATAAACACTTGAAATATATGTCAAGTGTTTATAAACAAGCTCCAAAAGTGCTTGACAGAAAGCCCAAGAGTTACCACCACTGCAGCAGCACACTTTCCAAGCATTACCTTATGAGCTGGCCTAATCTCATTAAATTAACAGAAGCTCGTATTGTTTTAAGAAATTTCCACGATCTAGCCCCTCCTTCACTTATTAATCCTTATTAAGCAGAAATTCCTGGAGCAGCAGATCTACTACATCTGTCCTAAGAGTTGACTGTGCCATTCCTTTTAAAAGATACTCATTTAGCCAGTCAGCATTATCACTGAGAGCTGCACATATGTAGATTACCTCACCATTACACATACACACAACATGCAGCAATAACAGTGCAGCACAGGCAGTATTTATGAGCAAAAACTAAAAGCATGGCTTATTACTAATAAGCCAGATGTGTGCAGATGTTGTTTCTGTGCAGATGTGTTCACTCTGAATCCATTTTCATGACCCAATTCATTCGCTTACTTTGCTTGTGTTTCTGCACCATTTAATAGCATGCCTTTTATTTTCTTAATTGTCATGTCATCTCACCTGCTTGTTTACCTGTTGTGTGTCAATCTGCATCTCAGTCTGATTGTTTGATTGCATATGGATGCTGGTCTGTTGTCAGCTTGGTTGCTTGTGCACTGCTTCGTTTGCCCCGTGCGTGTTTATTTGTCTGTTGCTTTGTCGGCTTGCCTGCATGCAAACGGCTTTGAATTCGCTCCGTCCATCTGTATAGGAACTCAGTTTGTCTGTTTGTAGTGTTTTGAACCACAGTTTCTGACAATTAACATCTGGCCACAGGCACTACAGTTGAAAATTATCCAGTTGGCGAACACTGGCACCTCCACCCTGAGGTTGATTAAAGTGAATTGTCTCTGTTAAGTAAATTCATAAAAAAATAAAATGAAATAAAAAAGAGCAGCTTTGTCCTTTTCAATTGACAGAAATCAGTGATTATTCCAGCTTTGCCTTGTAAACCAACAGTAAAAATGCTTGCAAATTTAATGGAGGGTGTAGGCTACAGTCTTTCATTGTGTATGCCGAGTCATGTTTTATCATTTGAATAAACTTTGGTTGAGCACCTACTCCATTCTCTCAAAATAACCTCCTTTTTTTCCTTGGGGCTTGGCGCAACAAAGTTGTATTGATTTTGAAAGTAGTTGGGTATGCAAAACACTGTTCAAAATGAGCAAAGGGGAATACCAGTCAGTTTAAGGATTCACATATTATTCCTGTGGTCTGGCAGAGCGCAATCAATGTTGGTGAACGTGGGCACCTTTCATCCAGTGCCAGAAAACCAGAGGGCAAGAACCTGTATTGAAGTGTAAAACTCTGGAGCTGCTCTATGAAAAATTAATAAATAAATAAAGTGAATAAAAAAAAGAAGAAAAAAAAATACTGCTCTTGCATTTGTTAAAAATGACCAACGGTATTCACAGTGCCCCCCTGCTATGCTTTCAGCTATGATTCATATAGGGATATATAGACGATCTATTTGAGGAGACGATGAAGGACATGGAGCAAAGGTGATATTAAGTAAAGGTAAAAGAGAGAATCACATATACAATGAAAAGAAACTTCACTGAACATAAACTTTTGAAATGTTTTTTTTTTCCTGTGCAGAGTTTTCATCTGAAATAAAGAAGTGCAGAACAACGGAAAGCCAGTTTCAAGGAAAATGTTGAAGGAGCATTTATTCAGTTTGTTTGGGAATAATTTTTCCAAATGACGCACATTATCAACTAAAGAAAAAATACAGTTTTTCAATCACAATCTGTTTAAATAATCAAATGTTTACGTATAAAAAAAACATGTAATATATTTAAATGCGACGTTAAAAATGCAATTGTCATAACGCTTTAAAAGTATAATTAATAATCTAAACATAAACAAGACGGTGCAGGTAAGAATAATAAGGCATGTCAGATTCATTGCATATTATTTAATAACATAACAACATAGCTGTTGATATATGGACTGACAGTCTGTGATACATAAACAGTTGTACATATCCTTAGAAACTATAAAATATTTTGATTGCATTCTCAATGTCTCAGAGGAAAACAACCTTAGATTTCAGGGTTGAGAAAGTTCAAATAAACTCATTTACAATGAATAGTGAGATCTGCATAAGAATACAAATATATAATTCCTTTACAGTAGTATACATAAATATATATTGATGATTTCAATAACATAAAGCTATTTCCTTTACAAAAGCAGAACAGAAAGAATTATTGTAGTTCGTCATATGTGATGTTGGAAAAAAGGTGAAATATTTTGTTGTTTAAAAGAACTTTTCAATTTTGCACCAAGCAAATATAGAAATATAAAATGCTTTACTCTGTCAACAGGTATTGTGAGAAATCGGGCTTCACTTTTCCATCAAGTTGAATCTCAATGACACACAACCATCCATTATCATTTGGTTATCAAGTCTGGATGAACAGCTATGCAATCAAGGAGAATCAAGGAGAGTAAAACTTTTTTTTTTTTTTTTTTTTTTTTTTTTTGCGGTTTTTTTTTTTTTT
>OMLF01056154.1:0-10743 GCA_900302615.1 Holocentrus rufus | reverse complement strand
TTTTTTTTTTTTTTTTTTTTTTTTTTGCAGGATTGTTGTTCTTGGGATAACAAGGAGACAGATGCTTTTCAATATCTCGCGGGCTTATGTCTTATCAAAATAGAACAAGGGTTAAAAAATACGCTGTTGCATTGCAAACGAACAGGAGAAAAGCCATTCTCTCCTGTGAAGCTCTTATTCAACACTGTGGTGGGAGGCATTCTGGGGTAATTAACTTTACTGACACGTTGTGAATTCTCGCTTCTCTCGCTGAATGCTGGATGTGCAGATAGACTGATTGAAAAACTCCCATTTAGGTTTCAATCTTTAAATTATCCACAGCCAACAATATTTCTATGGTAGTATTGCTGATAATCATACTAATTTTACACTTGGCAGGAGATAATAGCTGTGGCTTATCCCCAGCAAGAGCCACTAATTGCATCCTCATTCTTTCTCTCATGCAAACAAAATACCTGCTATACTTGAAGAGCGAGAAAATTACAAAATAATTGTCAATATGTCTCCAAGGTTAAACAAAACAGGAGGGCCTGCGTCACATAGGTGCGGAAATATCAATGAAAATGTCACAGTCCTGCAGATGAAGCTTGGTCAAGTGTGCAGCGAACACGCCAAGTTGAGTAACTTGACTTTCAGGATGTTAACAGTCAAAGGCATCGGTTGTTGTGTTTCTTTCTCCCCCCACTGCAGAGCACTGCTTTCTTAAGCCCCAGTTAGGGATCATAAATGGCCTGTTAATGGTGGATCTCATATCAAATGGCATGAGTCATGATTTAATGAGCGTGGGGTACCGGAGTGACAGTTTTCTCTGTTTTCGTTTGAGGTTCAAAAACTTTGAGAAGTCCTGCTGTCATCCAGCTTGCATCTCACATCAAAGGAGCCAATAGTAGGCAAAAGTACAGACTGTCAGCTTTTCATTTAGTGCATGTTTAGCCTTCCAGGTAAAACTGTTTAAGGACATTGTCAGCTGTTGCCGGTGCTCTTACATTGAGATGGGCATAAGTGCTGGGATAAAATGAAGATAAAATATGCATAGAATGCGCAGATCATCTAGATTTTACCATCTAGATTCAATTTTCATATTTTTGAAAGAACTTTACCTTTGTAATGGAAATAAGCTTTTTCATTGGAAATAAGCTTCATGACACGCAGTTTGTGGTTGAAACTGAAAGTCGGAGCGAGACATAAAACAAGGAGAGAGTGTTCAAAAGGAGGCAGAATGGACGACAAGAAACTGACGTGGTCAAGGTCATTTCCATTGCGTGGTATAAGTAGATGAAGCAATGCACGATGAAATGCTTTGCACATAATCTTGAGCTGTCACAAAGAAAACATCAAGCTGATGTTGAGCTGTCACAGTGTCAGACCTTGTATCAAAAGCGCGGATAATAAATCACTGGATGAAATAAATGTCTTCAATCAAAGGCATCTCTTTATAAATAAAGACACTGGCGAGGTGACAGTTGCTGAATGAGCCTTTACAGAATATTTAACTTCATCATAACCTTTCAGTTTGCGGAACAGTTTGTGTAGTGCAATGGCAGCTCAGTGCTGATGCCACTCTCTAGGGTTCCTTTTCAAGCAGATTGACGCAAATTGCATTGTTTTTTTTTCGTGTTCTGGCAATAGTTTTGAGAGAAAAAAAAAGATTCTGTGTTTTTGGAGTCACTTTTCAAACGGCTAGAAAGAAATGTTTGACTTCCAGTGGTGAATCCGTGCTCCTACAGGGCACTTTGTGTTGGAATGGGCGATGGAGTCGCGCCATGCAAGCGCTCTGAACAATAAAAATATTACCTGTCACTGTCAAATGTTGTTTTTCATAATAATTACAAGCTATTAATGTGCCCTTGACAGGATTGCACTTGTGCCCGCACGCGACATCGTGAACACTCTCCTCCGCAGCCAGACACAAGAAATAAGTGTTTGTACCACCCCATAATCTCTGATGTCACTGCGATATAAAATTCAATATAAATGGAATTGGAAAAGATTAAAAAAGATGACTGTGACATTATGCCAGATAATTTTATTGGGATAAGGGTCCTTTTCTGGTGCAGCAGTACTAATACCATTAGTATAATTGGAAGCTCATTCAGATGTAAGACAAGCATTATATCAGTCAATGAAATCAGCTGCCCATTCATTGTCAAAGGAGCCGCGGATCTGTGCGCCATCGTCGATTAGAATCCTGGTTCTGTCGGTCTTATGTGCACATGTGGCACACAGAAAAGACCGCTGTTGCTCAGGTCAAACTTGCAGCCATTCAACATAGAAAAACTATTCCTGCAGCTCTATGACAAACACTGTATATTTGCTTCTAGCTGACAAGGAACATTTCTAAATATTCCAAATTGAATCCCTAATTAGATTTCTATTTGAAGTGTTCTACGGTGTTGATCATTCATTATATCCGGGGGATGATGTCACAGTTACTTTGACATTGTGTCAACTTAGGACTTACATTACCCACTAATTACAGCAAGCTTATGACTGTACACTGGCAAGATAAATGCCATATATTTCTACACGAGAGGGATGATGGTTTATTTTCTTTCGTGAGATCTAAATTGTCTTCAAGCCTTTGGGAGACATTTGCTAGTATTTATTTATTTTCAATACTGCATTGACTGTTAAATGGATGCACTTTGGTATAAATGGACACAGAAATTTTGAAAAATGAAGCACCAAATGTAATACTCAGGTTTATGGCCTTGTGCTGTGGTCAATTTACGTATTAGACATCTTCCTAGAGTTTTTTTTTTCTTTCTGCTGTATGGTCTCTGCATGGCCTGGACTCTGTGCTTTGTGCCTTTTATTGGTCAAACATTTTCTTTTCTTTTTTTTTTTTAAGCAGGCACAACCACATCAATGCTCAGGAGCACTCAACATTCAACAATATCTCACCATGGGGATCAGCTGTCAAACCTGACATTCAGCTTTTCCACTTAGGTTTAAATGCCAATAATTGCAGGCAGCAAACATTACTTGCAGAGTATTATGTTGGATACATAAAGACATGTTTAAATGAATTTATTTGTCCGTGTTTACTGTGTTAGGAGCACAATATTTAGAGTCAATTTCAAAATGAGGGCGAAAAAGTACTGCTGACTACAGATCCCCAAAGCAACACGCGGTATTTGATCTGTTATGAACTTCTACAGAGGTGTGTGTGCCAGGAAATTAAAATGTTCTCCCAAATTGAAACATTGCTTTAGAGTAAATGTGGCCTCTCGGAGTCTCTCAGTGGTATTTCAGTTATGGGATGGATACCCCCCAATGCCCTCGTACAATATGGAGTTCTGAGTTAATTATTTGGTAGACTAATGTAAAAGCCCTGAGCTAGAGCAGCAAGCAAAACCCTTTTTTTTTCCCTCCCTCCATCATGCCTCATGAAGGAAAGGGTTACCTCAGCATGTTTCTTTCAACCTCATTTTCCTTTTGTCCATAGAAAATAAACAAGGGCAAAACCAAACAACTTGATTTGACCCTCTGCAATTAATCATAATAATTGAAGAGCACTGACTTTTTTCTACTAATGAGGATTTAGACCACGAGAGGAACATTTTCATGCAAAAATATTTTTACATAACCTGAATTCACAATAAGTTAAGGCAAGGTGAGGTGAGATTCTTTTTAAGTCTATTTTCCTTTCTTATTTACTGCTATTTTTCAAAATAATCTTTTTTTATTAAATTTCAGAGTAAATGGTGATGTCAAAAATTGAACAAGCCAGAGCCAAAAGCATTAATTTGGTAATGGGTGAGATTTTTTTTTTTCCTTTCCCTCTGGTGTAAACACCGAGTCAATCACTGAATGAACAATGTACTTCAAACTACATCGGAGTACGTGTCAAATCCATTCTGCATCAACAACCGGTGAAATGCTCTGAGATATTGACAACTGCATTAATGCTTGGCAGACTGTCTCAAAGGAAAATATCAAGAGTGTGGGGGTGTTGATGGGTCACAAACCTGAACAAATGTTCTCAGGTCTGCGTACCAAGTGAGTAAACATCACTTTTGCTCAGTGAATTGTATTTGTTGGGGCTGACAACAGTCATTACGGTTCCAATGAAATTTAATGCAAAATTGGTGTTTCCTCCTGTTGCCAATATTAACTTGTTATTGGACTTGTCTTAACTTGTCTTTTGTCCTATATTGCTCATGTTCAAGATAATCTCCTGCGGTACTACTTCACCTTTCAGTTTAGAAACAGGGGACAGATTATTGGTGCCAAAAGGGACAAAACTCTTGGTTGAGCCAATGTTTCACTATACTGTTTGTCCTCTAAGGTCATTTTGGCTGTATTTATTCTGTAAACATTCTAAACAATGCAGATTGATTGCATTTATCATGCCTGACAGGCATCCCTGATGCTTAATGCTGTGTGTTCAAGCTGCTGGAGACAATTGATTCAATTGATTAGATGACTTGGGGCATGTGTTTTGTATTAACTACTCCTGGTGTCTTGGGTCAGAGGTGGATTTGTTTGTTTTTTGTCTGAAGAAGAAGAAGCTGCGTGGCTTGAAACATCACATGGTGAGAATAAATTGAGAGTTAAGGGCAAGTTACTCTGTGTGTCGACTTTTCTCGCAGTTTTGGATGAAATGAAGCGTAACAGAGGAACCAAGCTGAACCCATCCAAAACTGACATCCTGTACTTTTGCCTGATAATCGTCCTTTGGATTTCAAACAGTTAGATTGGTCAAAAGTGACAAAGTACAGTAAAAAAGCTCATTGCACGGCTACAGGCACTTTTAATGCTTTTTGTTACCAGTCAGTAGGTGAAAGGTCACATCAGCGGAGTTGGACCAAGGGCTGGAGCTGTCAGAACAGCACGGTGTCTGGTTCTGGCTCAGTGTAGCAGCTGCTTTGACATCGGCCCTGGAGCTGGGTGCAATTTTTCAGTGCCTTATTGGAGCAGTGCATATTGGGAAGGCTAGAGCAAGAAGCAGGTTTCTGAAGATTCAACGAAGGAGGCAGGCCTGTAGTAAAGAAAGCTATTATTATTGTTATTCCATGAAATACCAGGACCTTGTTTCCCCCCCGCACCCCACTCCAATCTTGCTCGGCCACACATGCTTTGCACACAGTTGCATGATAGGTTAAACTGCAGAGGACAGACGTACATTCAATTTCGGTGCTGCACTGAGTTTGAGTCAGGGGAAAAGAATTGTTGATATCCACATAATATTAGCTACATTTTCACCAGCAATGTTTTGATCCAAAATGGATTGCCATCAGGTAAACACAAACTGTCTATAAAATGAGGAGGAAAAATTGTCCTCACCATCATCGTCTCCCGGCTGCAAGCATGCATCAGCAGAATCCCACTCATAATTTTCATCAACTGAGGCCTTTCGCCTGCAGAGAGCACAAAACATCACCTACAGTGAGTAACTAATGCAAATATACAGGCAGATTAGGCTGCTGCTCAAGTTATGACGCACATACATTCATACACATACTCATTAGTGTCTAGTAACACTAGGCTCCTATTAAAAGATAAATACATTAGAAGCCCTCTGTCTGAAACACAATGCTCTTCTTCCTCATATTTCTGCTCCATATTCTCCTGTCCTAACATTGTCATTTCTCCTTCATTCAAGCTGTAAGCTCCATTCTGCTAAAACTGAGCATCATTTTTGAGGCACCTGTTCTGTTATTTCTTTATTATTCTTAATACTTATTAAGACTCTCTGCTTCTTGTTCACACACAAATCAATGATGCAATGTTTAGCTAAAGTGGAGGAGACTGATGATATCTCATTCCCTCAAGCAAGAGCTACAAAACATATTGATTTATGCAGCTGACTTCGACTGTATTAAATCAGTTAGTTGCTTTTCAATATTGTTTTGACATTGACACTGTTCATATTTTCAAGGTGAGATGCAATAAATGTATAAATGCCTATAGATCCTGTTAGGGTTAGGATGACATCTATGTATGTCTATATATATATATATGTTCTACTTCAATATACTTCAAAGTGTAACATACACACACCTCCGCCTCTCCACTTCACCAAGTGTATAGGATCATATTGCACTGTGCAGGAAAGCACACACAGTTTCTTTCATGCAACATAGCTTATCTCATTTTTTGCCCTAATACCTTTTGCTTTGTTCCATTTGGTGAAGGTCTTTGTCGTCTTGGCTCTCCTCTACAGTCTCGGGCGAGCTGGCGAGGGTTGGCGACATGCAAAGGGACAGGCGTCCGTTAGCTGTCTCCAAGCTCCCCCGGCCACTGCTGGCATAGCTGCTGTAGCTGCCCCCAGACTCAGGCACTCCCCCAAGGTCTCCGATATCCACTTCTGCCTCCTGACCACTGCGCTTGTCATCATCCTCCATTTCTTCTTTCTCATCTTCGCTTTCGCATTTCACGCTCCCCCCTTTGGACAGCGGTTGAGAGTCTTGGTCTGGTGCGTGCCAACTGAAGTCCCTGTGCAGCGAGTCCTCTGGTGGTCTGGGGTTGTCTCTGTGGGCCCTGTCAGCGGCAGTGGGCACTGAACATCTTGAAGCTTCCCTCATGGCCTCCATGTGGTCCACTGGTCTTAGGGCCTCCTGGTAGGTGATCGGCCACCTGGAGGCGTCTTGGAAATTGGACACCTCTCTTCGAGGTTCCTGGTGGCAAGGCACAGCAGGGTTTGAGATAAGCTTATGTGGACTGCTTCTCGGAGATAATGAGTCCACAGCGGGAAGTGAACGGGAGGCAGTGGAGGGCTGCTCTTGGAGACGGGGTGGAGGCGACTGAGCAGCGGAAGGAGGATTTGCAGGTGATTTCGGGGTCTTCAGATTAGGGGTGCTCTGGGGTCCCCAGATCAGAGTGTCTGGCTGGAGGGAAGATGCAGCAGAGCAGTTCTCCTGGCTGAGAGAATCGATCCAGGCATCAGGTGTCAGGAAAGTCTCCTTTTTTTGTCTTTTGAAGTCTAGGCTCTGACTGCGCTGCTTATGGTCCCACTTCTGAGAGCCTCGGCTAACAGCTTTGCAATGTTTCGGCCCCGGAGGCTGCAGAGCGGATGGCACTCTCTCAAAATCCTCCCCGGGTATAAGAGTGTGCCTGTCGAAGCTTGTGTTCTTCTTCATACTGTCTTCATACTGGCCTTTGTGTGTCAATGAGCGGCCTTCTTGGACATGAGAGGCAATCCTGTGGTGCAGCATGGGTTTTCCGGGGTGAATTACACAGACCTCTATATCTGGCTCGTCCACACACATCTCAATGCACATATCGTCACCGTGTGTCTCGCTTGGCTTGGCGAGCAATGTCTCTGCTTTGGAAGACCTCGGTGCTGCACTGACAGTTAAATTGGACTCCTCAGTATCACCCGTTTGCATTTCTGTGAACCGTGGAGAGTGATCATACCACCCCGTGAACTGTGGACAATAATCATGCCACCCTTGTCTTGCGTCTGCCCTTAAACGTCGCTGGTGCTTAGCGGAGAGATGCGGGAGAGTGAGTCTGTCTTCAGATGAACTGTCTCCCTCCTCGCATTGGAGTGGGATCTTTTTGTTGAAAGATGGTGCAGGATGCTGGATTTGGGAGCTGCAATAAGAAGGGCTCACCGGTTTAGACCTTTTAACAGGGGTCTGTGCTTGGATCAGGGTTGTAGAGGAGAGGAGCGGATGGGCTTCCCAGTGGACTGAGGATGAAGAAGAAGGGCCTTGTGATTGACGGCAGGTCCCTTTGCTGCCCTGCGGGTGGCGGTGCGGGAAGGTGCTGCTCTTTTGTTTCCACTCGAGCTCACTGTCGCCGGTTTCTCTCCCCTTCCTCCCCTCGAGCGCCACGTTTGGCTTCTCCCACCACGTGTTTCTATCCAGCGTGTACCTCCGTAGCTCCTTCTCCAACTCCTCCCTCTCCTGGGCCAGTTTCAGACAGCGGCTCAGGTTGCCCGTCTCCCTCTCGTACTCCATCTGGAGCACCAGGCTGCTGGCAGTGGTGACGGGCTGGGTGATGCTCTTCAGGAGAGGGTACGTGGCATTGGCGTCTCCATCTGGATGAGAGATGCTGTGGCTGTGGCTGCTGTCTGAGTACAGGCTACTAAGGTCAGGACAGCCCTCATAGTCTGGCTTTGGATCCAAGATGCAATGACCGTGGGGGGACAGGTGCCGGGCCACGGCCCCATCTTGACTGGCATAGTCGGTTTCTGTCAATCTGAAAGGTGGGAGATCAACAGAGAGCACAAACGGCGGCCGATTCCTGTCTCCCTGTCTCTCTGAGTGCAGTGACACTGACCGCTGGACGCTGGCGGGTCGGAAGTGGCCATTCCTCGGGTCTGTCTTGGTAAGGACGCTCAGTGTGGCATTTTCGCAGGGCTGGACCATGAAGCGCCCGTCTGGACCTCTGGAGATCAGCTCCAGGGGAGGAGAAATTGGAGAGGATGCCGCCCTGGTAAGTTGACCTCTATTATAGGTGGGGTGAAGAGGATCATGGGACGTGGAGACGCGGTGCCGACGCTGGTTCTGATACTCGTTGTGGCTGCCCTTGCTGAAAGAGGAGCAGTCTGATTGTGAAGAGGAGGTTGTTGTAGAGGAGGTGGTGGGATACAGGGTTTGGTTTTGAAGTAGGCTTTTCTTCAGCACACTGTCTGGACTGCCGGAGCCTGACGTCCTTCTAAGACACAGAGAGAGAACGAGAGAGAGGGAGAGAGGGGGAGAGAAGGGGAGAGAGAGGAGGAGGAGGGGGAGAGAAAGAGAGATGGGAATGAAAGAAGAAAAAAGACAGTAAGAAAAAGCGGAGGTGTAAGAGGGAGAGAAATAGAGATGGAGAAAAACACAGCGAGTGAGAGAGTGAAAGAGGGGGCGGGCGAGGGAGAGACACAGACAGAGGCAGAGAAAGACCAAAACAGAGGTAGGAGCAATATATGAGGACCAAGAAAAAGAAAGGAGAAAAGAAGTTATGAAATGGAAAACAAGAGAGGTGTGATATTTGAATCGCTGGCGTTTTCAACCTATTTTGGTTTCTAAAAGAAGCGGAGGAGACGATCAGTGAGAGGCATTACAGTGGCAATGATAAAGGGGTACTTACATCGATGGGGGGCATTTATAGATGGCAGGAGGAGCTTCTGAAAGGGAGGGAGAGGGGCAAGATGGTATCTGACTCATTAGGATACAACCACACTGACCAAGAAGTAAAAACATAATCAACCCTAATAAGAGCCCATTAAAGGGCCTGAGGCACCCATCCGTGTCCAAAAAGTTAATTACACTCACATTTATCAGCCACTAATGAGAAATGACCCTAATTAGCAAGTAATGTAAATGGCATCAATAACTTTTACAACTGAATGGACAAGTGGAGAACAAGCATAGCGCCAAATCCATGCAGCGAGGTATGATTTATGCAATGGATTGAAAGTGCCTTCAATATTTTATTGAATAAATGATGATATTCATGATGTAGTTCATCAAAGTGAGTCACTAGAGTGAGGGGCATTTTACCATCCTTCCTCTTTCTGTGGCGCTGCTCCCTTTTGTGGCTGATGACACAGGCGGAGCCCAGTAGCAAGACCAGTGCCAGGCACATGAAGCCCACTCCGCCCATCACGCCAGCCAGTAGTGGCTCTGGGACGAACTCCAGGAGGCGGGACGTGGCAGGATAGATCTCCATCCCTGTGAGATTATAATAATCGGTAATATACTGGTAAATGAAGTGAGCTAACGATCACTTCCAGTCAGCTATTACCATAAACCAGTGATTCTCAAACTTTTTTTTTGCTTGTGACCCCGTAAAATGAAGCGACGCCCACTTGTGACCCCCCCTCACAGGCTTTGCATGCAGAGTGGTGATGAGTGCTGGAGATGAGATGGAGAACAGCTCCATTTTCAGGTTGTTTGGTTTATTTACTTAACAAAGGAGGGCTCAAATTTAAAAGTGCTCAGTATTTCACAGGAAAACAATAAAAAATGGAGTGGTAATAGAGTGTAGTAAAAATGTGTTTTCCTGTGTCATAATAATCATCTTGCAAAACCCCCAAGAATCATCTCATGAGCCCCCGGGGGGTGCCGACCCCCAGTTTGAGAACCACTGCCATAAACAAACACTTAAGGGAAAAAAAAAAATCAAAACAGTGATTGCCATAGCAGCAACACACATTTGAGACACATAATACAACAAAGCAAAACAACATAAAGTTTAAAATTATAGAATCAAGCTAATAAAACAAAATACAAATGCAGTGTTCTGACCTGTGCAACCATCTGACTGTATTGTTCGTTTTATTCCATTTGTATCAGGCTGTTTGTCCGTACCACAATGTACACAATAATTTTATATCATACACCAAGATTTGCACTAGCTTGGAAATTTGGCTCACTCTGTCTCATAAATAAAAGGTATCTACTGCATTTGATTTTACCAGCTTGAACTGGGTTTAACCCCCACTACATCCCCGATTATCGTTATCATCGGATCATCAGCTTGCCTATTTTACATAATTTGCTTTGTCGAAAACCAGACCAAGATTATCACTCGAGCTATGTTAAACAATATCTATGGCTCTGATTACTGTGGCGCTCCTCGGGTTACACCAGTGGGAGCTTTAGATCTCTCCGTTTGATATCTCTGCACCGTTTCGAATGAAACATTCATATCACATTCGCATAAGAATCAGAGAGACGAGTACAAATTCTATTGCTAACTCTTTGAGAAGTTATTAGTGGGTCTATTTCTATCACTCAGGCTCCTAATGGACAGCGCTCCCTGGGGGCTTGCTCTAATTTTGGTCGAACGCTGCGTAACAGAGGG
>OMLF01056152.1:0-10065 GCA_900302615.1 Holocentrus rufus | reverse complement strand
CAGTGAAAGCAAGATGAGATCAGAGAGGTGGCTCTCTTAAGTGTGTGGAAGCTTGTATAATACTTCACTGATTTACTATTTGTACTATTTGTATTTTTAAATGAGTATTCCTCATCTCTCAAGCAATCACTAAAATTGATGCTTGTATTTGCAGATGCATGCCCTCTCATGCACCACACAACATAAAATATGGTTTATTAACATTGAAACCCATTGAACCCCCACTGAAACGTGGAAAACCTTAAATTAGCAGCATATATCTGTGCATAGCAATGATTGATACCTACTGCACCAATGTAGGTATGCATTGTACTGGCAATAAAATGAGTATTTTTTATGACATCATCATTGTAGCAGGCATTTAGTGTCGATTTATTAGACATTGTTTATGATTTTAATGCAGAGGCCGCATGGCTGGTGCTCATGTGAGTTATGTGTACTTTGGCTGCGAGGTGTCCTGTCCATAATCCTCACATGAAGCCCTTCGCTGACAGACGGAGTCCTTGGTGGCGCTGATTAAATGGGCCTGATTGAAATGCATGGCCAGTATAGGCAGGACCCATAAAGAGCCAGCAGAGCCACATTGCCTCATTGCTTCAGCAACAAGCAGCATGATTTAAAACCCACACATTTTTGTAACATGTACACACAAACACATATACATACACAGACATGCACAATTACACGGCGCATCCATACACACACACATACACACACACAAGCCTGGACTTGGCAGGGATAGGACGCATAAGCAATTGAGAGCATTTGCAGAAAAGGCCAAAATGACCTAAAGATGACATTGCGTTAAAAGTTTTACTTGAGTTTTCATATGGGGCTGAAGCGTCCTCTTCCCTCCGCCGCTCTGCAGCCATGATTTCACATCCTCGTAACTTGGAGTGAGTTCACTTGGAAACGCCGGGCCAGAGAGAGAAAATACATCGGAGAGAAACACGAGAGAGGGCAACGCGAGGCAGATCAAAGGTGTTTCGAAACAAGCCAAATCTCAGGGAACCTCCATCAATATTTCAAGACGGCTTATTGGCTGTCTAGGAGTCTAACAGGATGAGGGGGGGCGGTGGAGATTCTCTATCTGTGATTTCATCGTCTTTATAATACTCTGAATATTTTATCACGGCGGTAGCAATTAAACAGACATAATTTTCATCTCCTGTAAAGGTCTCGCCATTCTCTCCTCTCCTCTCCTCTCCTCTCGTTCGTTCCCGGGAAAAGCGGAAACAGGACGGAAACAAACCAGTCCTGCCTCCCGCTCTTCATCTGAGAAACCCAACGCTTCATTCACCTTGAACTCAGAGTGCACTTAAAGATAGCCGGCAAGGGAGCGGGACTTGACTCCAGGAACTTTTCCGGAGCGCTGACAAGTGAAAATTGCATTAAAATTTCATCCATGGAGCGCTGTGCAGCACTAAAACATGATCCCAAACTGTGCACAGATGGAAAGGGATGAAGCATGCATGGCTAACACCGAGCTATGAAAACAGCCCCGGGGAGCGAGGTGTTGCCAGACGGGGAGGAAAACTTCCCGGCAATTTCCATGTGAATGCCCCAAACCATTTTACGACATTTCTGCACACAAAGCCTGGCAGAGGAAATTATGGCTAGGCCTGAGTGTTCATTTAATTTTAAATGCATAGATATTTGCCTTATAACTGAATAAAACACTCCCTCGCTCTGTGTTTCTGTGTTGATTGTATCCACCAAGGTCCCATTAACAGATATTGAGCAACTTGTTCTTATTAATCAATATTCATCGGGCATAAACCCAGAGAGGTTTCATGCCTCCAAGCTCTCACTCCTATACATTTCTTTTACATTAAAGAGAAGTGCCTGGAATGGAGTGGCCTGTTGAAGAACATTAAAGTGTCACTCAGAGTAGAAACCAATAAGCAGGTGCTGGAGTTTAAAGAGCGCCACCTAAGTCCCCCCATTGTTTTCCCTCCCTAGAAACAGACTGGAGGCTCAGTGTGTGGAGGTGCAGCGGTGGCTGGAAGTGAGCATTGATTCCACGCTGTTGTTGATGTTTGGGTGCTGGTAATGTGTGTCTGAGTGGGGGAGGGAGAGAGAGAGAGAGAGAGAGGGACTCTGGAGATGGCTTATACCACTGCTTTGTTACACTGTCTAATGAAAGCTTCATTTTCTCTGGTTTTGGATCGGGCTCAGCTCATCCATCACTGGAACACCATCAGTGAGAGACACTGGGAGAGCGCCGAGCCCCAGGGACTCCCTCCATCCCCGCTCTCTGGAAATGAGAAAACTAATAATAGGGCATGGCTGGAGAGGGCATTTTTGTGGACGCCGTGATATTGTTTATTGCGTTTAGCGGGCCTAAAACATTCAGGACGACCCCGGCTCGTCCCGACTCCAGACAGAGTTTGTTTGTTTGAGAGATCAGAAAGTGGTTTAATGAGGTAGACTGAAGGTCAAGGTTTCATATAATCACACTGGAGTCATGGCTAGCAAGCAAAATTCATGTTCATTTATTATGATTTAGTATTACTATTCTATTCTATTCTGCTCTATTCTATACCATTCAAATCCATGTTCATTTATTAGAATTTAGTATCACTATTCTATTCTGTTCTATTCTATTGTTTATTCTATTCTATTCTATTCAAATTTCTGTTCATTAATTAGTATTTAACATTACTATTCTACTCTATTCTATTAAAATTCCTGTTCATTTATTTGTATTTAATGTTTCTATTCTATTCTATGCTATGCTATTCAAATACTTCTTCATTTATTAGTAATTAGTATTACAATTCTATTCTGTTCTCTTCCAAACAATTCTATTCTAATTCTTTTTCTTTTCTATTCTATTCTGTTCTGTTCTATTCTATTCTACTGTAGTACAGTATAGTTCATATAGTTCATCATATTGTATAGTGTAGTGTAGTATTATTAATACTTAGTACTTCTAGTAATACTTAGTGTTTCCTTTGGATGTGTTCACTTTTGCCTACCCATTTTTGATTGTGTGCACACACATGTGTGTGTGTGTGTGTGTGTGTGTGTGTGTGTGTGTGTGTGTGTGTGTGTGTGTGTTGAGTGCGAGCTGCATGCCTTTAAGAGCTGCTGGGCTCCTTGTGCCTGCAGCTGAGTGGCTGCCTGCTCGGATGGAGATGGAGGCAGAGCTGCTGCAGGTAGAGAAAGAGGAGAATAGTCCTCAGATCCCTGAGGGAAATACAGCGGCAGCTCCACCGCTACACTAATGAACCCTGACTCCGCTCACCTCTCCGGGCCCCAGAGAGCGCTACCCTCCACACACAGTGCAGCCAATTAGACCCGACCCAGAACCGAGACACACACGATTACAAAGGAGCAGAGACAGAGCCACTGATGAGCGCGAGTGCTATGAGGAAGGCTGGCGTTGTTGTGAGTGGGAGGCTGGAGAAGGTCAGGTGTGTGTGTATGCATTAGGGTTTAAAACACCAGTTAATTTTGTGTAAATTTACCACTTCTAGATTGAATGCTCGTCTCAGACCTATATCAGCTTTATGAGGGAACAAGCAACACTCCAATCAACACTTGTCAACTCCAAAAAATTGTGTCTGGAAAAAAAAAACAAGCACTATTTAATGCTTGAAAATCTGCTGTGCACTCATCTGACTTTGAGATGGCAGCTGGTAAAACCTGCCTCACTTTGCCTTTAAGAAGTTCACCAAGAATCTTGATGGAGAGTTTTAGTGTCTCATGGTCAAAATGTTTTCAGAAGCTTCTCCACCTTCAAAAAATCATATCAGTCAAAGTCTAGTGTGTACAGTGAGCACAGGCTGTACAGTATGTTTGTGTACCACTGGAAAACCAAGGTGATGTGTCTATTCTTCATCCTGTGTTTTCTCCTCTTTGCTCTTTTTTTTTCTCTCCTTTGGCTTGTTGAATCTCACCCTCTCTCGCTGTGAAGTAATAGACAAGACATTACGCTTCCCTCCACCTCCTCCACAACACTCCCTAGGGAGCCCATCACGCCCACTGTCTCCCATGGATACCTCACCCTCCCTCTCATCACCGTGGAGACCCAATAAGCCTTTTTGCTCCCAGCGAGCACTGGTCCGTAGCGTGATTTCACCAATAACACGCCATTATCACATGATGTAACAGAGTCATTTAGAGGAGGCTGGTGATGATATCTGGCTCACGTTCCTCTGGGTGCCTCGTGGGCTGAATGACTCTGGGTTCACTGGTTTTTGTCAACATAGACATTTAACTGTATAAACCTGCTAGTGCACTGTAAAAAAAAATCTCCATGACTTCAGTGTTCAAATCTTTTCCTTAAAACAAAGTAAAAAATCTGAACCTGGGATGAGCTAATCCCAACTGTTTCCAATGGTAATCAACTTGTTTCCTTAATTTCCTGGAATCAAGTGTCATTTTCTTTATACTAGCAGGCTGATCTGCCTTATTCTGCCTTGTTTTAACATATTTGTTCTTGTTCCCCGAAGAAAAAATCTAAAACAGTGAAATTGCATTGGAAATAAGTGGGATTATCTCATCCCACTGGCAGATTTTTTCACTTTTTTAAGTTTAAAAAATAAGTTTAAAGACTGAATATAGGTCTAAATGAATTATTAAGATGGATTTGTTTTGCAGTGTCATACATGATGAATGCTTTAACAGATGCTATCTCACTTGATTTCTTTGCACAAGGTGCTAGGAAAAGCAAGAAAGGTGTGATAGTTTTAAAAAGCTGTGTTTCAGTTGTTTGAGGTTGAATTCTGTTTCTAAATCTGTTTTGCACATCGTTTTTGACCTGGAAAAGGACTGCTCTGTTTCCAACACCAGTTCTTTTCTTAGTAACTTTTCTCCACTTTCATATCAACCGTTTTGGGCTGTTCATGGAAAAAAATAAATATTAATGAATAAAAAAGAATATTCGCCTTTATAAAGTGTTCAGGTTTTCTCTCTCGGGCTTGGTTGGGAGTTGTTACCTGCTTTGCAGAATCAAAACCTCTTCCGCAGACAAGCTCGCTCCATTTCACAAGCAGGCGAGACTTTGGAGGACAAGTTGATTTGTTCACTCCACTTAACCCAATCTCTCAATGCTGCTTGGAAACTGTTGTACGATGTTGAAAAAAGTATTTTGAATCATTTTTACTGCTGTCCATGTGTGTGTGTGTGTGTTTTCTTCCCTACTTATCTCCTCTGCTCCAAAAGCAGTGTGTCCATATATATAAAAAAAAAGCGGATGTCACATTGTGGAATGCCGCAGACAACCTGGAGCTGTTTGGGCTGACCTCCCTCAGAACGTACCTGCTTATTGCATCTAGAGAGAAACTTCAATAGTCCAGCGGTTCTCAATCAACCTCTTGTCCTGCAAGTTTTTGTTCCAGCTCTACTCTTGCACACCTGATCCAATCACAGGCTTAATTCTGATTGGTTGAAGCCTCAAGAGAGTGTACATGAATGCATGTGGCCCTTGACTGGATCAGATGTGCAAGAGTAGACCTGGAACTTGCAAGACAGGGGTCCTTGAGGACTGCTTTGAGAACCACTGTGCCCGAATACATCAACATGCTCAGATATGATATTATTTAATCTGGAAAATCCAACAAAGGATATTCCAATGTCATTCTTAGACCAGTTCTTTCTCACAATATGTTTCACCTGTACTTTCGAATACTCCAAGGCAAAAATCCAATGTACCGTCTGCACTGCACACCCAGAAGGACAACTGTTCAAACAGCTTTCTCCACAGTACCAGTCAATCACGATCAGGACTATTCATCAACTCAAGAGCTTCCTCTTGAGAGCTGTCACTCCACCAACCCTTGAACCCTTCTTCTACTCTTCTGTTCGGTCGGTTCTTTTGTCCAATAGACCTGCAATCACTGTTATCTAGTTGCTTTGTCCTATTTATTATCACCCAGCTACGTACACATCATATAATGTCTGCACATGTTTTTGTACATGTTTATTCAAAATAAATACAAGTGCTATTTTTATATCAAGTGTCCGTTACTTTTACTTCTTGGAAACAATATATTTTAGTGGCTTCTTTATGGCATACATATAAATTCCTGCCAATTATACCAATTCAGCAACTTGACAATTGTCAAAGTGGCATAAGTGGGAACAGCGTTACAGTGCTGGGTGTTCACCCCCCAAAAGTCTTTTTTTGTTTTCCTAAGACACCATTTATTTTCTAAAATCCCACATTTCTGACAGCTCAAGACAATGCACAAAGCATTTCACAGCAGATTGATTCAGCAGCTTCCCTGACTGTGCTACGGATTTCACTGCCGTTCTCTTTCCATGTTTGTTATGGTTCACTCGGCCCACTTAAGAGAGACTTGGGGAGTCTCTGCCCATATTATGGAGAGAGACTCCCCATAATTATGTTACCAACCAAGATAAAGTTGTGGTGTTTGCAATTTGGACTATTGCCTTTGCTAATGTGGCCCTTGACAGCACATGAGATTGCATTATCAAAAGTGGAGAAGTTAAAGAGGCTAGTCAGCTCATATGTCAGGAAAGTGCTTGGAGCTCCACTTTGTTGGAGGAATTCATGAACTTCCTCTGTCTAGCCTGATGAGTTTAGATGTGCAGAGGTAAGGTTTGAGATGACACTGACAGAACCTGAGGATTCGACAGTCAGGGGTGCAGCACCTACTTTATTTGCAGGGCGGAAATGGAGCCCGAGAGAGGCGGTCCAAGAAGTGCAGTCAGCACTAAGACAGACAGATATTGTAGGGCAAGTGCAGCAAGGACAGGGGGGCTTAGAGGGTTAGGCCTCTAAACCTCAACGGAGCGACGGCTTCTTCAGAAGTTGTGAAAAAAAAAAGATTGTAGATCAGGTACATTGAAAGGAAGAGGCAGCAAGGTGAGCTGAGGTGTCTGAGGCAAGACAGAGCCAGTGGATGAACTGGAAGACTGTACAGGGGAAAAACTGGAGCTGGAGAGAAGCATGTGAGATGAAGGCAAACCACATTAGTTTCACCTCAGTTTAACTCCCAGAAGCCTTGGCTGTGTGTAGTTGAGGATCCAGCCTGTCCATCGTGTACAGAAGCAAATGCCATTTCTTTACGACTTGAAAGGACCGTACTGCTTCTTCTCTTCAGTCATGATTGTATCTGTCCCCCACAAATATCAGTTGCATAAATGTGTACAGAACAAGCTTCAGTTGGAATTCAAGGTCAGCTTGCCCCGTTTTATTCTTATTCATGTTTATAAAGTGTGAAAGATACAATCATGTGGTTTATACAACTTGTCTGCACAAATCCTTGGACAGAATGTTCAACTTCAGAACATTATGTTCCTCATACCCACTGCCTGAATGCACTGTAGTGATGTAGTGTTTATTTCACTAGATGAGATGCTGACATGTTCCTGTACCAATCGCAACAAGAGCACTTCCTTTACATTTGCAATATTGCACAGGAATAAAGTGAATTATAATTTTGCACTATAAATAAAAACAATTCTCATCTCTCTCCTGCTTCCCTTTTCCCCGTCCCGGCTCCCCACTGCGTCACTCTGCCCCGGAGGAATCAACGTCATCCAAATGCATAATGTATCTGTTTGTTTGTGTTTGTTTGATTTTGTTTGTCGCCATCTCAAAGCATCATGGGGCGGTTCATTTGCATTCTGGTACAATTATACATAGGTCAGAGCAATCTGACATCAACATATTTAGATCATACAGCACAGAGCACCCCGAGGCTCTGCCTTTGATATGGATAGTAAATATGAGGTTGGTATTTTAAAGCCTGGGGCTCATCATGGGGTGTCTTGACTGACTTTTTTCCCACATTTTTTTCCCATTTGATCTACTGTAGGACCATTCAATAGGCCATTCTAGATTATTCTTCTATTAGTTTTGCACTGACATTCCCATGTCCATGATTTACTGTTAAAGGTATCTGTAGGCACATATAGCAAGTAATAGAGAATTATGACGCAAAATGAAAGTAGATCAAAGCAGGATAAAGCATATCTTTTCTGCCTGGCTGTCACGAGGCCTTTGGAAGCTGCACACAGCAAAGCCTAACTCAAACTGACACCCAGCGTCAGCTTCACTCCCAAACCCCACAAACCTCACAAACGCACTCTTGGTTCTCTCCACGCCCCCCTCTTCCCAAACTGCATCCATCCTGCGGTCATGGAAACTGAGAGCACCCATATTTCTGGAAATCTATGAAACAAATTCCCTCCAAATTGTGCCCTCAGTCGCCTGGCAGGGCCTGTGTGGGGCTGCGGGGTAATGCTACGGTGCACTGGAAGAATAAAACCCTTCTGTCTGACGGGGCTCGTAAAAAGCAAGGGCCTGCCAGCGGCCGCGTTTACAGTGCATGGGCTCTTTACGGAGGACAGAGCGTGAGAGAGATTTTTACGAGAGATGCACGACCCGGTGTAAAACTGGGGAATTCGCTCGACCGTGCCAAGAGGTATTGTAGCAGTCAGAAGCATCTCGCTCCGGGTCAGCCATGCATCCCCCTTTCTCCCCGCTCAGTCCTCAATGTATTTCTCCACGGGGCTTGGGGCCTGCATGCCTGCCGAGCTGCTTAGATTAGCTCAGGAACTGGAGGAACCAAATGAGGTTTAACAGATTCTTGAGCAAAAACCGTTCAGGTAGAAAATCCTCTGCCTCAGCTGCCTGGCTCTGCCACTACAGAGCTGTTAGGTGACCATCCTCTTCCCCGTCGGACTTGCCAACCCTCCCAATTTTCTTGAATATGCTTCTGATTTCCATGCCTCCTGCTGTTCTCATTTCTCCCTATTTTCACCCATATTCTAATTAAATTTCACAATCTGCCCATTTACTATATTTGTTGGAAAGAGTAACACAAAAAAATCTCAGCCATATGCTATCACTGCTGTTTCTGACTGGCCAACAAAATATATTCCTACCTTACCTTATATTGGCTGTCTTTGAGTTATTTTTGTCATCAGTGAAAACACAGTTAGAGTGCTTTTGTTTTGGCTGGGAGTCAATGAGAGCCTCACATTCACGCTAAATGTAATGCATTTCTTCTATTAAAAGGCATTAGCAATGGTTAGAATAATTGAAATTGTAAAAAAACAAAGACTGGTAGACATCAGCACCTACTTTATTAGCGATTCGGGCTGATTATTAATTTATGTGGGCAATCTGATTTTAGCCGCTTCATAACATTGGAAAGCTACAGATAGAAGTATGAAATCCAAACAGGTCTTCACATAAGTAAAAAAAATAAAATAAATAAATTTCTCCCATTTGGTGCCTGCAAAAAAAATATATTATTGTACTATTGTCATTTTAGTCAGTTCCAAGCATTTGTGAGATCCCTCTGGTGAAAATGTCCCTATTTTTGAACTGTCAGGGTTGGCAGGTTATGTTCCCTGTCACTAACCAAAAAAAGAAAAAAAAGAAAAATCACTACTTTGCGCAATAGTTAAGTTTCTACTCAAGTATTGCAGAATGTCTGTCTGGTTCTTCAGGGTGTTCTTACAGCCCAACGACATCTCTTCATCACACACACACACACACACACACATAGAACAGAACAGTAGATATATGCACAGATCTTCTCTGACAGCAGGGTGTGTGTCTGTGCATGATTGTGTGATTCTGTGTGGTGTGTGTGTGTGTGTGTGAGGTGCAACAGCCTCTAGAGATGCCCCAAGGCTTTCCAGCACTGCTGCGTCTTTTGGGAGATGCAAACTCCCCCCTGCTGAGATACTTGACATCCCCAACGCACCTAAAGACACTTTCCCTCTCTCTCTGTCTCTCTCTCTCTATGTATCTTTATGTCTCTCTCTACCAACGAACCCCCCAACTGAGATTTCCACCCATGTGCAATTTGCCCAAGTAATGCTGCAAACCGACCTGAATCACAACGCCTCGACATCACACCGCAAAGACGGTCACACTGCATGTAGCGGAGCAGATGTCGATTCACGTCCTCGTATGTGACAACATGCCAGGTCTGCCTACCTGCTCCAGTTAACATGATGCCGTCTGACTGCAATGGAGATCCACAGCTCCCCCTGTCATCTCCAAGGCAAAGTGCATCACAGCCTGTCATTGTGTCTCGTTGCCGTGTGTTTGGTGGCAGTCCCCGTAGCCCT
>OMLF01056151.1:12481-33029 GCA_900302615.1 Holocentrus rufus | reverse complement strand
AAAAAAAAAAAAAAAAACAGGCCTGCAGCAGCCTCATGTAAAGGAGTGTGACTTGCCTTTTGTCTCCCAGCAGCCTCCAGGCTCTGTCTATTAGCAGACCCAATCTACAGAGCAGCAGGAGGCCATTTTGCTCCCATTGTCAACTCAGTTGGAAAACAAGCACTTCAAATAGGCTCAAATAGACGTAACACTTGTCCAACGACCAGGGCATCACATATGGTGGAGGTGATCCAGTGGTATCATGAGTTCAGGACATCGCGGTCACATTGTCTACAGCGTTACACGGTCACTCAAAAAGACAATCATGAACCAGATGAGCTGAGGTGAGCTAACGAAGGTAGAGAGGAGAACATTTGGGACCCATGATGCATCATGCTTTTACATCACGTGAGCACCTGAAAAACTGGTTCTTCTACAGGAATGCCCTTTTGGCATCTTCTGCTTCCATGGCATGGCAGAATAAATAAAGGTCACACACAGGTTATTGATGCAGTTGTCAATCTGTGACCTAACATGCACTTTTACATTGATAAGTACTGGCCTTTGTTTAATTTGATATATTTTCTTTTAATTATTATCCACAAATGTATGATAGAAAATGTCTATTGCTACATGAGCATACCTTCTCTGTATCAGTCCTCAGTCTTATGGATTCATCCTCATAATGGTATCTATTATGGAAGAGTATTATGGAAAGACATTGAGTCAGCAAAGACTGTATTTGAATTGCATAAATTTGAATATATCCTGCACACATTCAATAACTGAATTGGACAAATGGTTTTGTTGATTGAATGAATTAAAGATTGTGAAATCGTGGAGACTTCAAATTCCGTATTCCTATTTGAAGTTCAGTTTTCTTAATCTCTCAATCAGATTCTTCTTCTTTTGTTTTCAGTTTTTGAAAATAGACACCTGGGCACAAGGGACTTTTATTTCCTGAGTGGTAACTGAAAAGCAGCTGCCTTTTCCAGTGCTTCCTATAGTGGTTTAACACATTTGACTTACAGCAGGAGTATGATAGTACACAACAGTACATTAAGCCTGCAATTGGCTAACAAAATTGTGAAAAAAATCAACAAAAACATGGCTGATTGCGTTTTTCACTTGTTTCCTCTGAGCCGTCTAGCTTATTTCTTTTGTTTACATTGCCTTCTTTCCTCTGCTCACTTCCAAGCATAATCAGTTTGGGTGTAGACTTGCTCACCTCATGAAGGATATGTGCCCTTAAACAACCATGCAAGCCGGGGCTGTAAAGACACTGAGCCGATAGAAAACTCTGGGAGAGAGTTCCCAAACAAATTCAGCATCAATGATCACAGTTTGTGCAAGACAGCATGGCGAAAGCTGTGTGACGGATTTGGGGTTTAACGCTAGGCATTTTATTTCCGATTTCCCTGTCCCCGCCTACAGTATCTCACAGATAGCTCTGCAACTGGCGTGGAACGTATTAAACTAACAGACCTCAAGTCACAGTGAGCACATAGACATTTGCTCACAGCGCCATATTGCCAGATTGAAAACAGTTTGATTTCATTCCTACTATATGATCACCTTTAGTCAACCACAAGCTATGTGGCCCTGCACCTTGTTCATCAAGCAGTGATTGAGTCAAACTGTCCCTGACAAAATAGGTCCCTTGTGCCTGGATGTATGTCTCAGGAAATAAAAAAATGAAACAGTTTAAAGTTAAATCCAGTTAAAAGTTAAATTCAATCATAATCACAGTAATTTCAAGCCACTGAATTGGATTTAAAACTGTTCCTTACAAATCAGTTTTTGATTTCATTTCCACAACAAATCCATTTTTAAATGTGTTGGTTTAATGTGTGTGACAAATGCAAATCTATGCAATTCAAATACAATTTCTCCTGGCACTAATCTTTTTGCACCCTTAGCCATTTGACCTAAATGCATACTGTATGTATGAGTAATGGAGCAGCAGTAAATAGGCGACAAAAGTCCAGTGAGTGAGTGGCATTCTCTTACCCACAAAACACTCCTTCGAGTGTCACACCAGTTATTCATCAATTATTAGTTAGGGAAGATGCCTTGCTCATGGGCTAACAGAGCAGCTCACAAACCACAGACAAAGACCCAGGCTAAACATACACAAACAAACCACTTGTTCCAAATAGCCAGACCAAAACAGGCATTCCTCCAGGAATGCAGTTAGGTGGACAAAACCCTATTTTCTCTACTTTTACAAAACCCTGTTTTCTCGTGCCCCAGTTCACGTCATCTACACATTTTGCACAGTGCCTAGAACCGCCTGGCCAATTATGTAGCAATGGTATTCTGCAATGTTGGCGACAGAATAAAGGCAATTAAACACTGTGTGCACCATGCTTGGACAGACAGGGAGCCATATGCCTTGCCAATTACTTCCCATACGAGGAAAGAAAGGTAGAAAGAGAGGGGGGGGACTCAGACTTCGAGATTAGAACCACATACTTGTTTTTCTCCCCTCCTGCATACCTTTTCTGCATGTTCAGTCGCCTCTGCATTGGTATTGACTGTAATGTCCCCCATTCTGCATGTATCCTCCATTAGCACAGGAGTGGCACTGACAGCTAATTTGCTCTCAAATACTGTAACTGGTATGTTTTAACTTGTGTCATGACACAAGTCCTGCTCAGTCAAGTTGCTGCTGCACTGTTTCTTGCACATTTTGTTGGCTGAAAAGACAATCATCTGAATTTACTCAACATCAGCAACATGCAACGCGCTGCATGTGTCGCATACAATAAAATGTGAGCTCTCTAAAGTCGTTACGTCTGCAAAACCTTAATTTCCTCCCGTTTCTTTTCCTCTTTTCATTTCCCCTCATCCTCAACTTTAACCTTTATCTGTACCTGCCCCCATTTTCGCTCATGCCTTCTCTTTGCTGAGCTGCTAAAGGACTCTTACTACGCTGCGATTTCACCTATCCAGTCTCTCTGAGAAAATGAAGGAATCCATAGAATGTCCACCATAAAATGCACTGCAGATTCTGGTTTCGGTCAATTACTGCCAGGCATGGTGTTTCAGTGAAACAGCTTTACAACTATTGGAGAATATGAACGGCACAAGGAAACTGTCCCTCATTATGGATCTGAATAATCTTAATGGGCCAAACACAAACCACACATTGTGTCCTATGTTCTACAAAGAAAATACTGTACTATTGACTCTGTCCAGTATGTTGCTAGTTACTCTCAGCTGAATGAGTGATATTATTAACTAATGAAATGAGTGGCTGGCAGCAATGTTTTCCCAATCAAATTGGCCTTGTTTATATATCAACTGATTCTGTGTGAGCCACAGTTTTTCAAATCCTTTGATCAGGGGCATGATGCTTGTTGTTAGTTCAATCACACTAATCATCAGTTTTGGAAATCCATTCACTCCAAGACGGAAATACTAAAATCTTATAGAATTACAATGAATCTCCCGGCAAATCAGATGATGGGACATTAATTCATTCAGCAAATAAATCCAACCAACAGGCTATTATCACTGGACCCAATAGAGGGAATCCTCTGGAAACGCTGCAATTTGCAAAATTCCAAAATAGCTTAATGCATTTAAAGGCAATTGTCCTACTTTTGAGAATAGTAAATCAGCCAGACTCTGGCGACCATTGTTATCATACTCAGTCTACAGTATGTCTAGACTGACTGAAAAAAAAACAAAAAAACCCCACAAAAGCACATGCACAGATATGACACATAAACATCTGCATATCAGAATCAGAATACTTTTTTGATCCATGTGGGGAAATTGCAGTTGCTCCCATTGTAGAACAATAGAATAGGAAATAGAAATATGTTAGAGAATGTAAATATATATGGAATATGTGTACACTATATACTCTACTATACAAAACAGAAATAGGGAATAAGAAATAAGAAATATGTCAGGTAATGTAATATGTATATATATGTACACTGTGCTACAATGTGTATCAACCATGATTGCGAAATATAATAAAATAATTAAATTACTTGATTGGTTAACTAAATGACTAATTATTATTTCCTTATTGGTTATCATTTCCTCGCTGCTTAGGCCCAGTTTCTGGATGCAAAACATGTTCCAGTCCTACTCTGGCCCACACACCCAGTGGATGATCAATCAGACAGATGATGGACAGGTGTTCTGGGGTTCTGGATCACACCCACACAGTTGGCCTCAGCTCCGCCCCCCTCGGCCCAGCGGCGCCTCCCACCTTTCCCGATCTCAATGTCCCTACGCTGGAGCCTACAGCAGACCGCACCCCCCTGTTTGGCGTCAATCCACAAACTCATGGAAGGTAGGCAACCACTGCTGCACAATGTCTCTACTGAGATATAATGGCAACACTGCCCTGGAGCAAAGTTTGGACAAACAAGCTCAAAGTATGACTCAAGAAACATGCATGTATTAACAACATGGGACCTATTCCTGCAGCCCATTTGCATTCTGGGAAAGGTTCCAATCCTTGTAACCCTAAATAGGAGTAAATGGGTATGGAAAATGAATGGTTGGATGTTGAAGACTATAAGTTCAGTGTGTTTCCACATACTATGGGACATAATTTAAAGGGGCATTTCATGCTGTGTTTTGATTTTGTCACAGAATTTTGCTGCAATTGACTGTCACTGAAAATCACTTTTTCATTTTTTCTGTTTTAGTTATAATTCCTTTAAAAAAAGGCACCACAAATGAATGATTGTGAAAAAAATAACCGATCCTTTGAGCAGAAACGCCCATCACCGCAGGAACGCAATTACTGAATTGTCAGGTTAAAACAATGTTGTCACTCGCGTAATTACAAATACATCAGCTGCCATAAACATGAAACCTCACCGAGTCATAAACTCAGCTGTCCTCCTCTCACTAGCCTCCCTCTGCACACTGCACGCAAACATCATCAATGACACACACTGTTGTCCACTCCTCACAGCTGTTTAGGCCCCATTGAAAAGGCTAAAGGACGTAAAGGAGCAACTGATGTGCGGCGCTGCCCGCTCCGACTGCAAATGCACAGTCAAGGGCTCTGTTATGGGAACGCTTATTTGTGGAGTACATACTTTGATTAGATTAGTCTAATCAATCCCAGCTTTACGAGGCAGTGTACTGGATGTGTATGTGTGTTTTCTGAGCGCCCGTGTTTCAGCCATTGTTTCTTACTAGCTCGACTGGCACTATATGCTGTTGTTCACACATGTCGGGAACCACTTGAGTGAACTCTGTGTGTTTCAGGGGTCATTTCTTTGGAATTCAGCCTCTGGGGATTTTAGCACCATCGTCCCCGCAAATTAAAACCCTACACAAAGTGCTGACAGGTCACTGAGCCATAACTGGCTACTGCAATTACTGTGCACCATTCGATGTGTGCGTATATATTCCTGCAGCCTTGCATGTGTGTGCTTTTATTTAGATTGCACACCGATTGCACACCACCTCCGTCATTAAAAAATCAGATCTATTTTTCTCTTTTACTTTGATGCAAAAAGCGAGGCTGAATTTTGTATGTTTGGGATACTGTTGTGAAAGGGGCCAAATGACTCCCAGATTGGCTGAAGCTGTCTCGTAGGGATTTGGGGGGGGGGAAATTTCCGGAAGGGAGATATGAATCAGACTTGTAGAAGCGGAGGAACAGAAAACATCCCCACATTAGATGGATGACTGATACACTTCAAAGCAACGTTACACCATGGTTTTCTCTTCCGCAGGAGACCTTTCATGTGTTAAAGTTGTTTCTAGTATGTGTGTGTGTGTGTGTGAGAGAGAATGAGTGTATGTGTGAATAAGGGTGGGTGTTTGTGAGCGTATAACTGCCCCAAGGTACAAGCTGCCCCCTTCAATACCCAAGGAGAGCGAGGTTAGGTAGATCCAGGTAGAGGTGTTGAGGTGGAGAGGGGGTGTGTTCCTCCTCTCCGGTGTGGGCCTGGGGGCTTGTGAGGCAGGACGCCTCCATGATGCTGCCTCTCTCTTGTAACAGAAATTGATATTTTTGACCTTTCCGAGACTTTTAGAAAGTTTAATTCCTGTGGAATTTTCTTCAAATGACACTGAAATGGAGCAGGTGAGAAACCATATAATGCACAAAAACCAAAATATATTTGTAATCACGAAAGCCACAAGTACTGACAAGAAATGGACACAAGATGGGCAAAGCATGGTAATCTGCTTTGTTTTTATTTCTTGCTTCGAAATGCTTGTGACTTTACACTCTAATAATAGCATAAATAAAGTAAAGTAAATATAAAGTAAATATCCTAGATCAGGTGTATTACAGCAGCGGTTCTGCACAAACAATGTGATGCTACTAACCCTCTGTTGTACCTGTTAACATGAATGGGGCTGAACATGTAACATCAAATGTTGACTTTTATCTTTCCTTTCATCTCTTGTATGTAAGTACTGTATGAAAGCACAAATAGCCGTCCATACAATATCATCACAATATTGACATTAAGGTTTTCAGTCATAGATATTTGATTGTGCTCATATTGTGCAGCCCTACTATATGGAACCACAGGTGCTAGTAAATTATGTTATGCACATGCCACCCTGCCTTCCCAGTGGTATAGAAGGGAAGAGAAGAAAGATGTTGTGGAGGACAAAACCAGATGAGAAGAGGAAGACGAGGAAAAGGAAAGGAGTTTGGTGAAAGGTTGAGGAGAAAGGGAAGAGTTTGTAACTTAATGATGAGAAGAAGGAATGGAGCTGTGAAGGAGGACTGGGGTAAAGAAGAAAAAGAAAGGAAAAAAGAAAAAATATATGTAGCGAAGGAAATTGGAGATGCCAGAAGAGAGGAGAAAGGGATGAAGGGAAAAAAGCCAAGACTTGGGAGGAGGGACACAAAGAGTGGGAGATTAGGGGGAGGAGAGAGAGAGAGGAGGAAGAGAAATAGGAGAACTTGGGGAGAAGAGCGAGGTATTAGAAGAGGATGCATGGTAAGGAGGGAGTTGGATTGGTGGTAATTGGGGGGGAGGGAGAGAGAGGAGGGTGTCAGGGCAGCAGGGACACTAGCCTGCTAGTCTCCTTCCAGGCCTAAGCATGGGAGAGCAGCAGTGATGGGTCTGGACCACCCATCTGGGTTGGCCGAGTGCCTGGACTGGCTGGACTGCTGTTGCCCACTGGGCTGGATGCATGGATGAATGGAGGGATGGAGACAGACAGAGGTCCCGGGTAGCAATTCAAGATGGAGCAAAGTGCTGGAAACATTAAATATGTCAATGGAAAACACACATACTGTTAGCAGCTGCATGCAATTACCATTCATTACATATACAGTGCATCATTTTAGAGACATTAGGCTGGATCTCCATATGTGTGTCTCATCCGCGTCACTGACAGACAAGATGGATCCCAAATGCACGGTGGTCGTAGCTGTATGTTCTAACCTTAAATCAGTGGTCCATTTTAGCTCAGTTATCACTATAATTAAATATATATAGAGTAAAGTGATAATAGGGATTCATTTCCATTTTGCTCATTTGCAACACATACAAGCTTGTCCAGACATTTACCATTATTATTTTTTTTATTATATTCAAACATATTTTATTGTCAGGCGTATTCATTTAATTCTGACTGCATATGATCCATTTGTTTCAATATCACTTCATCGCTGAAATTTTATTGCATTTGCTTTTTTTCCAGCCACTTCTCACAATGGGTGTTTTGGGTGTTTCTTTATGCAGTCATAGCTCTGTAGGACTGGCTTATTCATTCAGATATATCCACAAAAAATGCAAAAGAATTAAATTGCCTTTTACATGATAATGAGTTTCTAAACACCTCACTAACTGTGACTGATTCATAGCCTCATTAGCTAACATTGGATTGTACAAAGTATACATAGGTGGCCTAATTCCTAATTTATAGGTGAATCTGAATTTGAGATACAGAAGCCTTTTCTTGTTTGTGCCTGCTTGTGATGCCTGGTCATTTTCCTTTGTTCTTTAGTTGGCTTGCCTCCGTGGCCATTAAAAAGACATCACGGTCATAATCAATATCCATCCCCAGCAACTTAAGACTTACAAACCTCTCATTCACTGCAGTCAAAAAATGTGAAGGATAAAACATTTTTTTCAGGACATTTTCACAGACCCCCTGCAATACCCCATCTGACCTTGCTGTATACTCAGTCTTTTACACATAAATCAAATTAGATAATCAAATGAAGCCTCTCTTTCTTAAATTGCTGTGTTTCCCACGTGCCATGAAAGCCTTAACTCTAAAGGGACAGCAGTCTCATTGTTTTTCTTCAACTTGCACTTATAAAATCAGGGCTACACAGGAAGCTAATGTAGTTAGGACGCTAATGAAGAACCCTATTTTCAGAGGTGTTGGCATGGATCTATATATTGACATGTACGCAACCGAAATTTCTTCTGTTGTTTTAGGAGCACACACAACTTTTTCCCTTTGAGGAAAAAGGTTTGTTGCCCTTAAGGCCTCTTTCCTGGTACATGTATAAAAAAAAAAAAAGAAAAAAAAAAAGTTTATTCTTATTCATGCACTCATCCTGAGTAGTCTGGAATGTCAGATGAAAAGTTTTAATTCCGTGTCTCATGGAGAACAAAGGTTCCAGAAAATGCTAGCTGTTTCTGCTAGCATGAAGTCAATCGGTGACTTCAATAAACAGCAGCATAAAGAATATGAAAAAGTCTTTCAAATCTTCAAACTGTTTGTGTAGCGTAATCCAGATCATGACCCCAACCAATAATGTTACAGTAAAAAACTTCACAAAGAGTTTGTGAATTTGAAATGTCGTTTTTGACGTTTCTTGAAGTTGCTTCATTTTAACAGAAGTAGTTCGAGTTTTTGGAACCATTGTTGTCCATGAGGCATGCAATTCTTCTTTTTTTTTTCATCAGACAATCAGGATACTCAGGGTGACTACGTGATAAAAAATAGTTTCTGGGAAACATATTCCTTTAAACAATGTTTTACAGAAATAAAAATGACGATATATAAAAAAGATGACCGAGAAGAGAAACAAAAGCAGAAATACACAACACAACACTGACCTAAATAAATGGCCAAATATGGTCTTGAACCCCCTTTTTTTCAGTCCTTGTTTTCTTTGACCATGGACTTTACAAGGTTAACTGATAGTTGATTTAGGAAATTATCTTATTCAGCCTATTTAAATGTGGTAACTACAATCAGAGTTATACTGGGACACGCAGAATCACATCATTGTCCTCATTTGGTACACATATCATATCAAGCCGGCGTGGCCTTGCATGAACTGCAGTCATTTTTAAGAGAAACAGACTGAAAGAAGCGAGAGAGATTGAGGCCACATCAACACAGCGATGGTCCAGACGAAAACAGCAAGTTTCGTGACTGAAAATGAAAACTTTTGAGATCATTCTCTGAAGAGGAATTTTTAAAAACACCATTTTCCTTTTGTCATGTGGACAGAGAAAACAATTTGACAATGCTGACATCACCGCCGAGAGTTTGTTTTTGCAGAGACGCTTTGCTCTTTCATCTTTATTATCGTCAACAATTCACAGAAATTTGTAGCTTCATGTACGAGGTCGACCTCATCGTCCATCCATTTGAACAACTCACCCTTCTTTGTCATCCAACTTAGCATTTCACACAGTTCTAAACCTGCATATTTATTTTTATTTTATATCAGTTCCTGTCATTCCTTGGCAGCTTTGTGCATTTGTCCGTGCTCATGTAGTGGATTTTTATGCATTGTGGACATATTTTATTTTTAAAACTGAGAAATAAAGTTGCATTTTCAAAAACATCCACATCTGTGCAGACGGGGCCGAGAGGGAACAAAAGAAAAGCAGAAGGATGGAATTGCCAGTGTAATTTAGAGAAGGGACAGACACTGTTGATAACCAAAGACAATGTCCAACATGTTAAAAACAGAGATATGAAACAGTACAGAAACAATGTGCAACTGCTGTTACTTGAGCAAACAGCACAGGGGATTTTTATTCCAGGGTAGCGGCAGTTCTGCAACCAAAAGGTCACAAATTCAACCCTTGAACCTTCTTACATTATTATATATCTTACTGTCAAGTTCAATTTCCCTTCATTTTGCATTTGAATATTTCAGTATTTTTATGGCTCAGCTGTGACGATGTTTGGCCCGGAGTTACTTTGAAGCAGCAACCAGACCACCCCATGTCCTTTGGTGGATGCTTTTATCCAAAGCTACTCACAGTATCATAAATCTAAATCAATTAGGCCAATATAAGTCATGCTGTCACAGAGCTACTACAGAGCCTGACGACTGACGTGAATAACTCAGTTGTTTCTACCTAGTAAGTTTCCTGTAGAGATAAAACAAATGTGAGGAGAATCAAGCTTTTGTTCCTCAGGACACTATGACGACCTGCCTATTTCTTTTTTTATTATTATTACAAAGCTATCATACAAATGCTTGTAGTGATGAGGCATAGATATATCTGTACGTCTAGGTGATTTCTCGATGGGGAAATAAAATTAAGGCTGTTTTATTTACTTGTACATGTCCATTGTTACTGGGTTATTTAATTTTTGTTTCTTTTTTTTTTCAAATAGAGGCAGTCTGCTTTGCTTAATAGCTGTTGTACCCTTCTGAACTGAGCTTTAAACCACAATTTAGCTAACTTGCAACTGCTCTGTCATGATGTCAATCTTATTGGCTGATACATTGAACATTTTTGTAAGGATGAGATGTGTGACGTAAAGTATCCAAACAACTGCTTTGATTTTAAATAGTATGAAAAAAAGTTCCAGACATAAATAACCCAGTAACAATCGAGAAAGATATATACGTAGGTAAAGATGTTTGAAAAGCCTGTGATAAACAGAGACCGTGACAGAGACGATAATGTGAAATCCCATTCTCATTATTAATATGCTATGGTACCTATGTAAAGCAGTGCTGACGTCAGTTATGAGGTCAATTTCATTCATTCATTCATTCCTGAACCTAAAATTGACCTAAAACTTGAACAATACATACCTTAACATTATATTAATTTCAGTTTTCATATGATTGGGTAATGAAATTGCCCTGCTCCAAACAGACAGATTTTTCATGGAGGTCTTTCCTCTGACCCCTTTTTCATCTGAAGGGGTTGTCCAACACTCTAATAGGATTAGACAGACTGGTCCTTTAAATGCTTCATGTTCTGTTCTTGAGTGTTTCCCTCTGGATGTAACTTTATCCACACACACACATACACACACACGCACAGACATATGCACACAGTAACTCGCCGACACAGACACCCACAGTCTCTCCTAATAATTGACACCCAGGACAAAAACATGGGCCACTTCTTAGTAAAAACATATCGTAATCCGTTGGGGGGGGGTCTTCGAGGCCACCAGGATAGCTATTCACGGCGTCTAGAGAAATCCAGAGAGACCTCCGGGAAAGCATGAAGACATTGTGAGGTGTTGGTATGACACTTGGTATGACACCCCTGGGAAGACTGGTGATTAGTTACGAAGAAGTTTGACTTAAGTTGCAAAACATTTGTAACCCCTTGAGTGTAGACGTGCAGACATGAGAAACAATGCCTCTGTGCATGCATGTGCTTCAGAAGTGATGTTTCCTCCACTTGACCGCTTTGGTCTGTTTTCTGGCATTACTGTATAACCCTGCAAATGTGAGTGTTTGCTTTGACATGAAATCCATGTCACATCCATTAGCGCATCATCTAATCAGCCATATCTAAACCTGAAATCTGACGGTCTGATATTCACACATATCAACTGATTATAGATGGTCTGCTCTGCACTGTTTGCTTAAGAATCAAAGGTTTTAGACAGAATATACATGTACAGAGACAATGCAGCTGGTCTGAAGTCTTCGGTCAGGCTCTTAGACCGCTTGCTAGGACATGACTAAGTCTCGATGTGATGGGTCCTTTACCATCAAGGCTGACAGGCTAGATCAGTATCATCTTTAAAATAACCTCCCAAACACAGTCAGGTAAAACAGATGTGCTTTTATGAAATTATATTTAATTAATTGTTCCTGACCTCCCTTTTTACTGTTGCTTTAATAGTCTTGCCTGTTTTGCGGATCGTTGCTCTTTACGTTTTACTGTTGATTTTATCTTTGCAAAGCATTTTGCAGCTCCATTCTGAAAAGATTTACATAAATGGCACTTAAGATACTGTTATTAGATATAATTCAGATCAGATTAGCAGATTAGTAGATTAGACATACATTTGGTAAGTCTTAACTCTTACATCAATCATCTATGCATGCGACATGTGGTCTTTAAAAACATTTGGCTGAAACCTTTACAATCACATTTATAGGAGTAGACAAATTACAACATTTGAGTGTTTTTGTGTTTAACATAGGTGATGTTATGGTGGTATGAGTGGAGCAGATGGGTGTTAAGAGTGATTAGGTTTTGTATGGATAAGATAAGATCAGGCAGTAAAATGATCAGTGACTTGGCAGGAGGCCATTGTTCTCAGTGTATTAGAAGACAATGGCAGGTAGTAATTACCTTGACAGCATGGGCCTAATCAAGCCCTGCACTCTCAGATCTCCCTCCCCCTCATCCTTAATGCATCTATCACTGTTTATTCAAAAATGATCTATTCTAGACTCAAACCAATGCATCAATACTCCTCCTTAGACCCTTTACCTCTTGGCAAATGAAATGATTTTGGTGCACTACATTTGAGTTTGAGATGACTGAAAATCATGTTTACATGCACTCGTCAGTAATAGGGTTCTAGGAACGGGTTTACATGGCTGAGAAATCAGGTTACTCCAGGAGAAATCCAGCTTGCATATGACAATTTCTCTGAATTGCTTACCCCGATTTCAGAAATCGGCGTTCTTGTTTACAAGGCAGTTGAGAAATGGGTGAACCTGGGGAACTCGGGTCATGCACCCACAAGTAACCCCATTGCTTAAGCACATATAAATGCAGTAAACCTGTGCTGTGTTGCTACTGTAATTGTCAATATGAGCTGCACCAATGCCACCAAGATGAATTCATGCAAGTTCATTGTGCTGGGACCAAAAACTGGGACAAAACTGATACATGTTCACCTTTAGAAACCACAAATGGAAAGTGGAGGGTCATACCCAGATTACAACTGGCATCCAACTAACTTTGACACACTACTGAGTGCAACAAAACACTGAGAAATACTGGAATTCAGCTGAGTTCCTCATGATGGCGAGGCCTTCGCCAAGCCACCCTCATCTTACAAAGACAGATGATCAACATGGCAAATAAAAGAAGGGAGCTATTCAGCACTGTGTTCTAGAATCCACATGCCTCGTTTTCAGTCCTCTTTGAGATAATGATGATGATGATGATGATGAGGGCCCCATCCAAGATAGCTCAACGTGTCTAACCCTTAAATTAAAGTACTCACTGTATTTCCAGGTCTATCCCTACATTTACATTATAGGAACATCCATGATTGAACAGTAGATTCGGCACCTTGATCAATAGCACGAGTGTTGATCAACATTTCGACGGCTGTCCTGCCACTGTCGTACCTGTGCCTCCTGCTGCAGGTACTGGTGCCATCAGGCCTGAAACCCATGTACCAAACGCAGCCATTCAACCCTGGACATCGCCAGGGCCTTCTTAACAAGGGCCCCTGCATACTCCATAGCCTTTATGAGATTAATGCAGTGGATAGAGCAGGTGTCTGCCAAAATTCCATTCCTATTTAAACCTCCCGGCCCATACCAGCGACCTAATCCTATTAGGCCTAATTGAGTGAAGTCGACAGTCTTTTTCAGTTAAACCAAGTTCAGGCACTAATAGGATTCAAAAGGGGCGGGGGGAAAGGTACCATGCGTAGAATAAGTAGTAAGTTGGTGTGTGGCTGGGGAAGTGGACAGTAGGCATCGGGGGAGTGTGTGCGCAGGGACCAGAGGCTGTGTGTTGGGACCAGTAGAGATGTCCTGCTGGGTTTGGAGGTCTGTGTTTAAGGAAGAGGGAGGGGAGTGGGCTGGAGGTCTCCCCGGAGGCTAGATAAGCTCAGAGGGGTGAACAAGAACAACATAATTGGCATTCGGGATCCCCCAGTGTGTCTGTGGATGTGTGTGTGAATTGTGTGTGTGTATGATATATTACATGATGAGGACAGTGTGTAGTCCTCGATGTATAATGTACAGAGAAGATTTTGAGGCAAAGTATGGATTACATTATAGACAGTAGTTATAGACAGAGGAAGTGTGTGTGAGTGAGAGAAAGTGAAAGAGAAAATAACTCATAAAAAAGTGTTGAAATAGCAAAAGAAACGGAAAAGGAATAATAACGTGGTTCAAGACTGTTCTTGAAATTGATCTTTATGTGGCAAAAAGTCATCAGAAGTTTGACATGTACAGGGCATTTAGGAGCAACAAAATAGAGCGACAGATTCACAGAACACTGCAAAAAATCGCTACCAGGTTATTTAGTCTCATTAAGTGTGAGATAATCCCTCTTGTTTCCAATGCTAATTAACTTGTTTCCAGAATTTTCTTAAATAAAGTGACACTTTTGACACTAGTGAGCTGATCTGCCTTATTCTGCCTTGTTTCAACAGATTCATACTTGTTCCCAGAAATATGCCTGAAACAAGTGAAACTGCACTGGAAACAAGTGGGATTATTTCATTCCAGTGGAAGATTTTTAAAACTGAATATGAGACTAAATGACTTAAGATGCAGATTTTTTTCAGTTTATGCATAAAGTTCTGTTTACTGATTATGATTTTCCAAAGGATTTCCAGTCTAAAACAAAGAATTTAGTCATAAAAAACAGGCTTAATCCATTTCTGTAAAGTGACCTTATGTATGATACACACATAACACATCTCATTAAAGGAGTGAACATGGATCAAGTTTTCTTACACTTTCCACAAGTGATAAGAAATGCCTTGACAGGTCTTTCTAAGTCAATTACATACCTGTTAGTCACACCAGTTTACACCTGCGTGAAGTTTCCTGGTGAGATAACGGCAGCGTGATATTATCTACAGTGAAGTCCTCCAGCAGAAAGACAGTGCACCAACCTTGACTGGAAAAGACAAAAAAACAGCTTGTCACATCACTGAGCCCCTCTTGTTTTTGGCTTGTGGCTAATGACATGATCTTATCAGGCCCCTTTGTTTAACAACTCTCCCCCTTTGTCCCATCAGGGCAGTTGCGAGAGGGGCTCCTTCACACACATACACACACACAAATCAAGCAGGCCAGCATTGGACACAGTGATTAGCCAGTGGCGTCAGAGAGACAGACGTGGCCTGAGGATCTAACCTTTTAGGGCTGCTCGCTGCCAGGGGTGCTACATGGGACTCCCTTTGAAGAGTTTACATCCAAGAGGACTTCAAGTGGCAAAAGTCTAGGTTTTCAATACTCTAACATGACCCCCGTAATACAAGGGCAAATTGGTGCAGAGGGACTGAAAAATAAGTGACATTAGCCTGCCAGCGATAAACCAGGGCAAAATTAGCTTAATCTAATAGCTTTCGGCATTAGGTATTTTACAAACAACACATTGACACTGACCTAGTGATTATTTGCAGATATGGATAATAACCAAAGTGTGTGTTAATGTATACAATACATTGTATGTCCCAAACCCTGTGTTATGGCACAAATTTAACCCATAAGTACCTGTCCAACAATACATATCAACCTATTAATCGTCATCCATATTCATAAGGGACAAATTTCTTAACTAACACTTAGAAACAACGATAAGGTCAATCAGATTATCATGCAAAAAATATTTGAGTGAGTCGTCTGTTCTAATGTTCCGTGTTATATTTTCTGAAAAAAGTGAGAAATTTAAGCTTAATTTTGATTTCAGTTTCTAGAAAGAATTGTCAATGTGTTTAATAAAGGCCCAATAATACTTTCACTCACATCAAGAAAATGAACCTACTAGAATTTAGGGAAATTCATTATTGAGCTGATTTGCATTGGAAACCTGTGAAATGACGTAAAATTTTAAATTTTAGTTTTAGATTAAATTGTTGGGATGTATTTTTATTTATTTATTTATTTTGTTGCAGTGCAGTTGTACTGTGGGCTCCGGAAAATGTGCTTCACGAGACCATCTGATATCAACAATAAATTTTGGACATGACTGTCCACAGTCACGCTTCATATCAGGCAAATAACAAACTGCCCAAAAAAACAATGAAGCCATTAGCTGCTGTCTATTCTCCTAATCATGTTTAAGACGGGTTGCCTTCATGGATGCCTCCTCCTTTGTGCTTCCGGCTCCTTCTCTTGTTAGATCACTTGCAGAATAATATTCCCTTTGTCTCTTGTATTTTCATGGGACCATTTGTAAATGTCAAAATGTTTTTTCGGCCATGGCAGACTGTTCCACTACGTCTTTTCGCTAATATAGAAAGACGACAAACAACAGGAAAAGCGCACGAACAAAAGGGAGAAAAAAATGGATAAACACGGGAATTAGGGATGGAATGAGGATGACCAAAAAGAGGAAGAATGCGAAGACAAACGAGAAGGAGAATAAAGATGATCAATGAGAAGAAGAACAAGAAGAAGGAAAGATCTAAATAGTTGACATTGAGGAGGTCTTTAAGTACAAAATGCAGTTTGTGGTCTTGTTTAGCTTGTCAGAGAAAGGTAATAACACTGATAAGGCCCTAAAAGTCACTTTAGATAACAGCACCAGTCATATAACAAATTATACAATCACCCTTATAGCATCGACTAGTGACACAAATCTTTAGAGACCACAGCCTCTCTCTGAATTTACCTCTGCATTTAGCCTATAAATAGTACCAAACTGAAAAGCTTCTATGTCACATACGCTGTACTGCACCTAACTCCCACATTAGAGAGATAAGTCGCAGCGATGTGACTCACTATAATGTATCTGCGTCCTAAACCAAGTAATGCGTTTCCAATAGGCGGTTAAAACTGGCTCAGACTGTGAAAAAGCCTGAGGCGCCAACAGTTTGGGTCAGCTGTGGGAACTTTAGAAACAGGAATTCATAAAATCATAAATATTATTGAGGTGTTAAATTATTTTAGGTCCTTTACTGACAAAATAGCAACGAGTCGAGAACATAATCGTATGTACTTTTAAAATATTGAGTAATGAGTATCAGGTATTTCTTTAATATTGTAAAAATACTTAATGAAGTACTTAAGTGTAGATAATCTACTTACAAAGGAGCAATAAAATAATTAAAGAATTGCCTATCATGTTTGTATACTTCTACCTACATTGTGTTGTCACATCTAAATGACATACTGCTTTTTTTTCGTGTTTATGATGAGGGTGGAACTGATTCCAGTATAGTTAGTGTATTACATGTCCACTCAGTTTATTTCAGGTGTGTAGCAATTCACTGATTGCTTCAGTGCATTGATTTTGAATGCTGCTGATTTAACTGTATCAATTTAATAAAAAAAACATAACAAAACAAAACAAAAAACAGCAGAATGAATAACTTGCATCCAAACAAGATAAAAACGTTAACCTTGTGTTGATCTAACTGAACTGGATGCTTTATATTGTAACTTTTGATTTTTGTAAATAGAATAAATAAAGTTAAAGTCATCGCTTTGGCTAAAGCAATTGTTTCATAAGAAAAAAAGATTGAAACTTTGTTGCAAAGATTGCAAATTGCAACTATGACTGAACTTAATCCTGTAATCAAATTGAATCATTCCACAAAAGAAACTTCATTCTTAAATCGAATAGCCAACTAATGACTTGTGAATCAAATTGAATCGTTGTGAGGCCAAAGATTCAAACCCCTAGTTCACATACACAACAGGCTGTGAGTGTGAATGAGTGATGTTATGAACTGTTGAGTGAAAAATGGCGATTCATAATGTGAGGAAGCTGCCCGGGGCCTCCGAAGACCTCACAGTGCTCACTTTGACTTTTAGCCTGAAGAGGCCTTTACTGTCCTTAGTCCACCTCAGACACAAAGACTGTGAAGAGGGACTGTGTGTATGTATGTGTGTGTGTGTGCATTCGTGCGTGCTTGTATATGTTGGTGTGTGTGTGTGACAGAAAAAGAGAGGGGGAGAGAGAGAGGGAGTGAGGGAGAGCGTTCAGTGATGGAGACTACAAACCATGAAGACAGAAAAGTTGGAGGGGGGTGAGACATAGCTTTGCACAATGATAGAAAAGAGAGGGAGGGAGAGAAAAAAAAATCAAAGAATTGGATTAATTGGCATAATTCAAGGTGGCTGGGCACAGCGAGGGGGAGTGTCAGTGTTGGGCGAATCTTTTGCCATCCTCAAAGAGAGACGGCCTGCACAATTAGCCGCACGAACTCTGACCCCGCTCAGAATAATTAATGAATAACAGAGGGGATAAAGACAAAAGGCGCAGAGCGGTTTGGTTGAGTGGCGAGCGAGGGTAATACATCAAAGAATGCCGTTAATTGGCCCTGTGGCTTTCATTCTTTGCCCTATTTCTTTCAATTCATTGACTCAAAATAATGGGTTCAGGTTCATTATCAACAGGTCGTAAGCTCTGGGAGTGCCAAAATTCAACAGGAGAGTCAGGGATTGTGCATGTGTGTGTGTGTGTGTCAGTAAGTGTGTGTGCATGCATGTGTACAAAAAAATGTGCGCGCGCCCGTGTGTGTGTGTAGCTGCGATAACGGCTCAGCTTTAGCCTGGCCCCCCCAAAGACCTGACGACATCAACTCCACACGGGGAAAACTGAAGAGTTGTACGGGTGCGTTGGGAGGACAGCAGCAGGCCGCCATTTTTAACAAAGATTTTTTTTTATTATTATTTTTTTTAAAGCAAGTAGAGCTTTAACAGTGTTTTTTTGTGTGAGTGAATTGAATGCCACAAGTGCCATCAGGATGCTGGAATATAACTGGTATGGACAGGTAAGTGAAGCACACACACTTGTTGTGGTTTCGAAAGTATTGTACCTGTCTGATTGTCCGCCACAAGTATATTCACTGTACATGCTCTGACCCGTCAGCGCCGCTTTGTTTAAATAATTTATGATAAACGGTTTACTAAGGTAATTAATTCACCACAGATATGATCACAGCAGGGATGGTAATATAATGTGCAACTAGCAATGTATCATAATGAAATCATTTGGGAAGTATCCCACAGTGAATTCTAACCATATTTCCATTAGGCCAAATCAAATTTTCTAACAATATGTCCATGTCATGTGCATGTTGTGTTCTTCAGATGAACTGTGGCCCTGTTGATTCACAAAGCTGTAAATAAAGAACCATGACAATGACGGTACACGTGCAAATAGAAAAAAGTTGCTCAGGTCAAATTTAGGTCCAAACTATCCGGGGCTTAAGTGGCATTAGACACAATCAGATTCAGACTCTCAGTTTCTCTCGAATCTCTTCATGATTTGACCCTGAAATCTCGGTTTGGGACAGCGATGCCGTGCTATGACGACTGAGCAAAACAAGGCCCGGGTACAGCACGCAAATAGAAACGTGACTGGAATACAACGTGATTAAGCGCTAATGGAGGCACCGAGGTTGATGACGTAAGGAACACGGAAAATTCATGATGCGATTACTGCGCCGCTGTTACAGTTGTCTGGCCGTAAATCTGTCTGGGTGTGCCGCACATTCTAATGCAAATGAATTTAAAAATAACGCATGAGTGCAGTAAATAATAGCAATAAAAAAAAAAGACTAAAATGAGCCAAGGAACAAGCAAATGAAGTATGTTTGTCAAAAAATGTGGTAGAACAATGCTGGCTTAACTTTACAAGAACAAATATTAGGCATCAATTTGCATCAGCCTGTTGAGTGATTTCATTACAATTCCAATATATTGATTAAAGATAACTTTTTGTGCAATTTCCTAAAATATTGTCATCCTTTTTGAGGAAGTTATTGGATTATAGTATTGGAACGAAACAGCACAAAGCAGGTTCTCATGAAAAGAATCAACTCTTATGATTATAGATATGGACGAACAATAAAGGACTTCAAGGAAAGAAATCTGGGCTATCCTTCACTCTGAATAAACATTTCAAAGGAAAACATTTGGTCCGTCATTCATTCTTAACGAAGCAGAGAGCAGAAAAGAAGAAAGCATATTTTGATGACAGCACCTTGGGTCCTCGTGTTCCAAGCTTTCTTTCCTCCTATAGCGTGAACTTTAAGCTCATACTGCAGGAATGGGATGTGTGGCCTCTGTTTTGGATTTTTTTTTTTTTTTTTTTTTTTTTTTTTTTTTTTTTTTTGGGTAGAGAAATTTGTCTTTTTTTTCTGTCTCTCTCCCCTCCTCAGCCGCCGCTGATGGCTTCAGTCAAGTCCAGTGGTTGAGCTCAAGGATGGAGCCGAGTGCGCACAGCCTCTCTGTTAGATGGCGAGGAGATGGCAACTCTTTAAGTGTACAAGAGCGTTGCTGTCTAAACAGAGGAGATAACGCCTGATGACTGTGAGTTAGATCATCTGCACAGGATGTCTCAGCCTCGCTCAAGTTGCTCGCTGTTTCACGAACTACAGCAAAAACCTGAGAGGCGCAAGCTCCCCAAAGTCTCTCACAGTGCCGCGCTTGGCTTATAACAGCGCTTCTATCTACGGTATCTACGGTGGACTGCCCCGTGTGAACATTACAGAT
>OMLF01056149.1:0-12569 GCA_900302615.1 Holocentrus rufus | reverse complement strand
TCTCTCTCTCTCTCTCTCTCTCTCTCTCTCTCTCTCTCTCTCTCTCTCTCTCTCTCTCTCTCTCTCTGTCTCTTTCTGTCTCCCGCTCTCTCTCACTCTCACTCAATTCAATTCAATTCAATTCAAAGAGCTTTATTGGCATGGAAGTTAATGAACAATATTGCCAAAGCAATTGTGTACAACTGTTGAGAATCCTCACTGGTGGTTTCGTGGAGAAAAATAAAACTACATGTAATAATTTTGTCTTATGGGATAAATTGCATAATGTGATACATTTAACATCTTTACTTCATTCTTAAAGGCTGATTTATGGGTTTGTGCTGAAGTGTCTCCATATCTATGCCGTAGTTGTTTACAGCAATGTGAGCATTGAGAGTTCAGCATTGATGGGTCTTTGCATAAACTGCAGAAATGCTAAATGGCATGCTAAATGGCACATTTTTATTACTTCACTGGTAACGCACATTTTCACTGTTGAAAATTGTTGGTGGTGTTCAAAACATTGCTTTGGCATATGCTTTGTCATGAATTTGATGACTTCTGGTAGTCTATAATTTAGGGAGGAGGTGTCGTACAAAAGAGCATCTTTCTCAGCTCGTCCCTCTTCGACCAGCCATATGTTGTCTTCACTTTGTGGAATGGAAATCAACAGGAAGCATTCAGGAGGAAAAAACAAGCTGCCAAGTGGACTAATCATAGTTCTTCCAGTCTTGCATCACTCAACATGAAGTTTTCTTTTTAGGGAGGTGTGCGACAGTTATGGTAGTAGCCTCTGCAGGTTACATTGGCATTGCAGACACCTATGGCATTACTACGTTGGCATTTTTACACAGCAACATAAGTTAATTCAAGTCTTACCTCTGCATAGAAACTGCTTTTTGACACACAGTAACTGAAAGGTTGAGTTCAGCGCAGTTTGTACAGTGTTTAGTAGGGGGTTATCAAGGATATTGGAGTTAGTATTCAGAATGGAATGCTTATAATTGGAAATTCGAAGTTGCAGATCAGTGACCATAGCACGTGGAAGAACAAAGTCAATCTTCACTCTGGTCCCTCGTCTTTTTTAGCCATTTCTGCAGAGTGCTCTTTCTAGGTGAGCACAGACTTCCTTTCATATACACATGAACAAATAAATTGCAATGGGTCAGTATGGGTCATCAGTACTCAGTCCTTGGTAAATGAGAAGAGCTAAGGATAGGAACATATCAACAGGAACAACACATAGAGTAAACAGATCACTCAAACAATGAATTTTGAATGTACTAAATTAATTATGACTTCCACATAAGATTTCTCATAGGATTCAGTGGGCTGAAAAATTGTAACCATAACAGTAAGCTTTGTGATAAATGCTTTGCGGAAAGCTTTAAACCAAGATAATCAAAGAAATCACACATAAAATATCATTACCTATCATCACATATTCCATGTAAGCATACCTTCAGGCATCTAATCTCGTGCTTGTCCAATCAAACACCTTAGAAGAAGATTCACGATACACACTAGGAGAAGATTTGCGATATACTTCTGTAGTAATGTCATTTAGATGGAGAACAATATTAGTCATAATAGCAGTGTAGTCTTTATTATAGGAATTCTTGTCCTTACTGTAAGGTAAGGTACTTGGCTACTGTTTCCTTGTCCATTTATACAGAAATCAGAGGGTGACAAAGCTACAGGGACAGGAATTGAATTTTTGGCCAAGAAGTTCTACATGATGATGTCATATTGCAGCATTCTTGTGAAGATATCTTTGCATTTGTACTGTCACTTAGAGTCTGAGTAAACTGAAATTGGTATGTTTTTATGGCACAATGGGTACAACCATCATAGGTCGTTCTCTGCGGAATGGAGCCTTAAACAGCACATATAACAATTAGTCTTATCAGAATTTTTGACACTAGTCAAATAAAGATAATGTACCAGCTGTTATGTGGTTGAGCAAAAGTCCTGCAAAGTCTTCTCTTAGACGTCGTTGGTGGGGTGCTGTCAAGGGCACTGTCCTCTTCTTCTGGACCACTACTCCAGGTCTGCGCTGGCTCCACTGGCTGGGAGCTGATTTCATCTTGTTCTGGGTTCAGGTGTGGCTCCCCCCAGAGAAGGAGAAGAACCATAATGCCAGTGGTGACGAGGAACAGAGACCAGTGGATCAGGCAACATCCTTCAGGCCTTGGGGTCTTCTGGTGGTGGTGCCTTCTTGCAGTGGGACACATGGATCCAGGTGGGCCTTCCTTCACACTTGACGGTTGTATGTGTGGTGAGGAGGACCTGGTAGGGACCCCGCCATCTGGGTCTCAGGGCATCTATATTTCTGTGCTGCCTTACTAACACGTAGTTACCTGGTTGGGTGTCACAAAAGTCAGTGTCAGTGGGTGCCGTTTGTGCTGTAACTACCTGTGGGTAAATGACTTTAGCAGCATGAAAGAAATCTTTGCAAAAGGCAAATTTCATCATTTAACATAGGTTGCATTTACTGTCTGTAGAGATGTGAGGGCTGTGGTTGGTGAAGACGTGGGTCTGTCCCATAAGAAGCTCATGTAGTGAGAGACCTGTTTTCTTGTAAATAGAGCTGCACCATGGATATTAGTGAAAGTGCTAAGGCATATGGCTATTTTAATCCAGTCTGTGTACATTATTTGTCCATTTGTTTCACACCACATCATTGTGCCTTTCCACTGCACTTGCTGGTTGTGGATGGTAAGGAGTACGGAAATTAATGTTGATCTGGCATTTCAGCTGTATTTGATAGGTAGAGTAAAGTAGGGAGAGAGAGAGGGAGAGGAAGGAGAGGACAGAGAGAGAGGATACCATGTAGTAAAGCACTTGGGCTGGACTTGAGCCTGGGTCACCGTGACAAGGTCTTAGCCTTAAACATACCCGTTCTGTTGATTGAGCTACTTGGGTGCCTCAATCTGTAATGATGGTTCAGTCATGATAGTTCTGGTGATATGTGTTCAAAGTTGATGCAGATCTGCAAATCACATCTGTCCATGGACATGTCATGGACCTTGACAGCAAAATGCAGTAAAATAGTCTGAGGGGCAACAGTCTGGCCATTAGGAATGTCCAAGAATGTAAAAAAAATGCTCAACCTACTCTTTACTATTGTATCTTCTCAGCAGTATCAGTAGTTGCTTGCAAAGCCGCCACATGATGTAGAGAGCTGCCTCTGGAGTGCATCATCTCTGGGGGCCTTATAATGCACAACAGCAATGGTTGTGCATTTCACAAACAATGTTTACTTTGTTTTCATACAGGTCATTTTTGATAAGGGTTCATGAGGAGGTGAGAAAAGTACATTGTTGTCAAAGAAAGCTTAAGTCATTCAAAACACTAAAGGCATGGGTACAGATTGTCCAACAGATAAACTGCAATCTCTGGTGAGTGCAGAAAGTTCGGCTTGATGACTACAGCCTTACAGGACCTTGTAGTCATCTAAGGCTGAAGTCATCAAGCTCCATGGATGAGCTGCCATCTAAAGAGGAGGAGACCAAGGTTGAAAAGGGGATTGTCAGATGAATCAGATCCGCAGGTAATCAACCGGTGTGTCAAAGCAATACACTTCACTGTCATCTGGGCTGGGCTAAAGAGATGAAGGGTAGAGCGGTTGGCACCACACAATGGTATTTGATATTGCAGATGAGACAGGTATTTCATAGCTAGACTGTCTAGAACCAAAGAGAACCTTTGTCTGCTTCTTGAGTCCACTAAAGTAGATGTTGGAGGAGAGCTTAGATATGTCCAGGAGGGGATGTTCTAGGAGAACATAATCTATGATCCACTGCATCCAGAAGACATATTTGTTATCTGGTGGTAGGCTTTGGAAGGGTGCAAATAGCTTTAATTTTGTCAGAAAAGATTTAAGAGTGTGTGAAGCCTGATAGGCAGCGACCTAAATAAGAGACAGAGTCAGTGCAAAGCTGCAGTTTGCTTATTGAGCCATTATGGCCTTTGTCTGTCTGTGCAGAGAGCAATGTCACCGTGTCAGTTTCACATGCAGTCTTAGAGAGAGTCAATTAGTGGGTCATCCACGTACAAGCATGCCACCACCTGCTAAGACACTGTGTTTGAGGTGTTTTTGCCAGGACTATGGAGTGAGGCTTTCAGTGTAATCCTGTTGGAACCTGTTACTTGTGTTGATTTCACGTAAATACAAAGAGGCAATGGGAGTCATTATGGACAGGGGAAGAGAGGAAAGTGAACCAATGAAAAATCAATGACAGAACCATCAATCGCTGTGTTTTCACTCTCCTGCTGCCGCCAATGCACACTTTGCTACACGTTACTAAGGCAAATATTTCTTTTTTCCATCTTATGAATACACATTTTCCTGTCTGATGAATGTTTCTAAGTAAACCCCCAATGAATACACAAAAGCCCCTGCCAATTATCTGGCTGCAAGCCACAATGCTCTCTGAACACATCGTCAGCTCTGTGCAGGTAGTTATTTGGAGTCTTTACTGACTTCTGCCATCATGCACTAAATTTATTCCAATCAATGTTTGTGCAGCATTGTCACCAATTTGTTGATGATGGCTCATTTTCCTACCCTATCATCAGAAGAGACATTTGGCCATTCAACTTTAATTCAGTTAAGAGTGGAAAGATTTCAAGAGCGCTGCTCAGTATAGCTTTGGTCATTTTTTAATTTTTAGATTTTAGTTATTTTATTTTTTTTCCCAGTGGTTTATGAGTTGATTTAACTTTAGATTTGGAAGGGTCCTGGTTGTTTATTTAGTTTGTGCTCTGATTTTGAAAGATCTGGATCTACTAACTGCAGTACTGCTATCTGGTACCTCAAATTCTTCTTCACTGAGGTGTGCTAGCGCTTGGGGAACCTTTTTTCCGCTGCCTGAATCCATCGTTACCATCTGGTCTAGATCCTAACTACCTTGTATCCTATCAATCAGAATTTCTTTTACTCTGCTGTTGAGGCTGAAGTTTATTCTTAGGTCTACTTGCCACAGATTTATTGATTAGTTTTTTTTTGTGCTAATAGTATTTCATTGCTTGCTTCAAGATGCTTGTTTCTCTGTTTCCTTGTCCTGGGAATTCATCAGGCTAGCTCTACATGACTTCATTCCTCTACTTTCTTTGTTCCATAACAAAAAACCTCGCTCAGTTAACTTACCTTTTCCCTTTCTTGCCTCTTTGCTCTTCCTCTGACAAGCATTGTTTCAATTGTGTTAAAACATTCTGATCCCACGGGCCTTCTGAGGGAGGGGTTTCCCTCTTCCTCTATTTCTGTCAGTCGGCTGTAGCTCTGCTGCCATAATGTGTGAAAATGCACCACAGGGGTGCTCCGTGCTTCTATGGCTGTCTGCCTTACTCAATTTTGTATTTTTGCTCCCCAGTTTGCTGCTTATTTGCTTTTCATGTCTATTGACTGAATAACTTGGTTTATCATTGCTAATCCAAATAGAATTAAGATAAATAACATTGTGGAGAAATGCTTTCTGTATTCCTTTCTGATTCTAGTGCCTTTGTATTCCACAGACTATTGGCAATATAGATGATTCAAGCACAGTTAACTTTTTCAATGTCAGCAGGTCAGTTAGCTGTACTGAGTACATCCATTTTATTTAAATTTGAAATCCCATTATTCACCAAATTTAATTCAACCCTGTGAAGCAACTGCTCCAATTATACTCCTTGATCAACTCTTCACTGCATGAAGGAAATCAGAACAGAATCAAGCAACTCTTCATCCAATTATCAATGAAGCAGCTCTTCAATACATAAAGAGAAAGGGCTCACAGTTCTAACCCAGTAACTTATAACAAACACACAGACATCCAGTAATCTACTCAATTTAACATCTTGGATCACATATCTAGGGCTGAATGAAATGGACAAATGTTGAGCCAGCTGAACTGGAAATCAACCCAAAATAAGAGAACCCCCCTCACCCTTATGCTGGTATTAGTTGATATTCATTTAGAAGTTTTGCCTGGTCCAGGTCTCCACATGGCCCAGGTTTCATGATCCTGCTGATGATACCAAGTAATTGCGGAAGAGCAACCGCAGCCTTCACTGTGGCTCAGGGTCATTTTCACTGGATGTCTTATTCCTGCACGGAGAGAGCACACACAGACGGAGAGGCAGTTTCTACAGAGCACAGTCTTCTTTTCTTACACACACAAACAAATTGGTTATCAGCCGGGTCATCAGTACACATTCCCTGGGATCAGGGAGGAATGAAGGATGAAGCACACAGCAATCCAGCACAAACAGAGCTGAAAGTAAATATCCTCAGTCTTTAGCACAGGTTCCCTTCTAGCATGTCACTCAAACAATGGATATGAATGAAATATAATACTGAATGATGAATATAAAATATATGAACTATATTATTTCTTTGTTTCCATCGCTACTACATACAGGAACCCAAGATTTGAGCCTTTGAGCATACTCTCTCTCTCTCGCTCTCTCTCTCTCTCTCTCTCTCTCTCTCTCTCACACACACACACACACACTTACACTTTGCCACAGGCTCTTTAAATAATGTTCCAAACACAAAGGCAGTTATATATATGGTAATTCTGAAAGAAGAATAACAATAAGATTTAGTTTATCTGTGTATGTGTGTGTGTGTGTGTGTAAATGTAGAATACAGAGGGTCGAGCGTTTTTAGGAAATGGGGAGGGGGATGGTGCGGGGTGAGTATGGGTTGAGAGCTCTTTGCCTTATTGTAATGATTTGATATTACACAAACTCTGTCAGTTCGTCCGCTGAGTCCCTCCCAGCTTCAGGACGCTGCTCTGTACTCTGAACATTATTCTTATTATTTGCTTGTCTGCTCATCTGTGTTGTTGTGGTGACAGAAGTCATGCTTTGTTCAAATGCCTCCCAGTGTGAGATCTGAGTTCTGCAGGACCTGCTGTCTATACAAAACAGTGCCAAGAGTTGGGATGAGGGATAGGACTGTGACACACACGCACACACTTCCACACACTCAGTCACACACTCACCTTAAGATTGATACACCCAAATCCATGTGCCCCTGACACCCAGTAAGGACTGTGCTCTCCAAACTAAAGGATGTGATTTTCCAGGTTGACTATAATAACACACTATGACCTTTTGTATATGAGTTGAACACACTCAGCTTGTCCAATACAACAAGAAGAACGGCGCCTGCAGTAAACTGTTCTGTGTCTGTGTTCGGTCTCGAGTAGCAATAGATGGGCTGACCTTTCATGTGGCTAACAAAATGTTTCCTCTTAGCCAGTATAAGAGAGGGCTGTAACACTGCGTGACTTGGTCCGATTGGTCATAACACACAGGGCTCTTTTTCTGTGCCAGCGCAGGCCGAGTGTGGCGGAGAGTTCCGTGATTTCCATGGGCGCAGCCTGATTTTGTCGCGGCTCCCTATGGCACTGCTCGTGCCAAGGTGGGCAGGGAGCACACCGAAGAGGGTAATGTCCATACAAATCAGGTGGCTCAGCGCAAAAATATGGCAGCGCTTCCACCTCCTCAGACCATCTCTTTGTACATTTGTGTATATTATACTCGCCTTTTTCACTTTAATATAAATTCGTCAACGTATGGACACATTTACTTGCACATCAAAAGTACAATTTTATTTTGATTAAGGCTGTAATGGCAATAAGGCAGAGTGTGTACGATGCTAAATTAAGAGCCAATTCTTTCCAGTATCTGTCCTCCACAGCTGCTTGTAGGATGTATGAGGACCTTCTCTTATGAATGATTAAATTCATATAGCCATCTGCAGGCAGCAGGATCAGTATGTGTGTTCCGTCTGTAGCCTCTAATTTGAGGGATGCGGTGTGCATTTTCAAAGTGCTGTGCAATTATGCATGCATTATCCATGGTGGGCATCTAGATTAAATCTTGACCAAGCAGAACCGGGCTCTTGCAAAATAGGTACACATGCCTCTGTGCTTTTGTGCTCACCAAACTGTTTATCATAAATCAGCAGGCTGTTCTGCACAGCTTCCAGGTTTATACAGTCTGGATAAACCTCAGTCTGTCTTCATTCAAAAAAACCCCCAAAAATACAGGTTACCAGGGTGCAATAACTGCATATGCTGTCTTATTTCCAATAGGTCTCCTAAAACTAGATCCTGTGAAATGGGAGTGTTTTTCTTATTTATTTATTTATTTATTTATTTTAGATTTCCATAGTCTAATCAAAATAAAAAAGAAAGCTACTTATATCATGTAAAAGGGATTATTATGGGTAGCTGTATACAATTATATACGCATCTTAAATGGCGTGTTGCAGCACAGTATTGGCAGTAGTCACATTATTGTGCACATATAAACATAGTCAAATATGACTAATTGAATGCAAACTTATTAATTACTTTAGGAAAACAAGCTACTGGCAATGAGAGGGATGGAAACAAATTTGATGGCACTGCAAAGTTGTAATTGCATGTATTGTTATTATAAACATTGTGACAATGTGCGTCGTCGCTGTTGTCTCTCATTTATCATGAAATGAGGACAAATCCATTCAGACGGCCCTGCTGCTCCCCCCTGCCTCTGCTCAGTGCATTTCAGTGTTCGCACTGGTGGAGTGGAACTTAAAATGGAACTGAAATCTGCGTGTTGACTTGCCCAACAGATTATTATTATTATTTTTTTTTCTTCTTCTTTTTTTTGGGCAACACACACTTATTGCGAGTGCACGGCTTTCATTGCATTGCCACAAATAGATAAAGTGATGAATTTGACAATTACCTTGTCAACAGAAGTAAAAAGTCGACATCACTTTGAAGTCTCCGATGACATATTTCGCAAATAGAGGCTTCTCTTTTGAAGAAGCGTCAACATTCACACTTTTCATCAACTTCAAAGAAGCTGCTTTCAGTGTGATGTAATATCATTGAAGCTATTTTAAATGATGATGTTGACACCATTTTCATCCAACAATAAATAACACCCCCACAAACCCCCACCCCCAGTGGCACAAACACACACACACACACACACACACACCCAATCACTTAATCTATTCAACATCAAGCAGTTAATCACAAAAGAAATAAAAGAAAATGGAATCTCCTCTTGTCTTTGTTAAATAAAAAGCAGTGAGCAAATTAGACCAATTGGAGCTCATCATTGAAATCCATTAAATTAACCATTATCACCTCAGTAATGCACTTCGGTTCTGGCAAGGAAACTGTGCGACTTTAAAATCAAAGTGCGACATTAATTACAAACTGTGTCCTGGAGGAGGAATTTGTCAGCCACTGAATTCCTAAACATCTGCTGTTCAGTACACAGTCTCCTCTGGGGCACAAGCAGACAACAGCCAGTAGAGTTGTGGAGGGTGGCAAATAGTTAGTGACTTCTGAGTAAAAACTTCATTAACAGCACTAATAGGAGTTAAAGAGAGAGACAGTGGTTCGGATGAAGAGGGGGCATTTCAGTTTGTCTTGTTAACAGCTCTTCAAGTATGAAGCAGTGCTGGTTTAGAGACCTCCTCATGATTAACTTGCCTCTAAAAAATTAATAAGAACAAAATGTGAGCACTCATATATCTTCATCCTTCATTTTTTTTAAAGAGAGTGGGTTTTCACCTCCATTAGTATTATACAGCACAGGTGGATGTTGAAAATGTTCATTGACAAAGGGCAGGAATGGGAGCAGAAAGATGCAGCAGACACAGTGAAGTGAACATAAAACACACTGTTTGAGTCACCAGGATCGTTCAACATTTTCATAGCGAGGATGTTGAAGAAGGTTCAGTCAATGAACACATCACCTGAATGGCATTATGGACCAGCGAGGAACTGTGAAGGGCTCCATGCAGGCATTTTTATGACTGTATTGATAACGATGAAAAGAGAACACACACATCTATACTGTTCTGTTTTTATAACCAAGAAACTCAATTTGCCATTTGGCTGAACCACTCAATATCTTTTGCATACCAAAGGAAAATAAAATGAATGGAAATATAGTCAGGCTGCCATCTCTATGTTTCTGAGTCCATCACAGTGATGGATTATGAAATGACACCTTATTCTCATTATAATATTGAAGAACAATACAAATTTATGTTTGGATGGATTTCACTTGAGATTGGAACAGCAAATATTATATGAATATTATATGAAATAGTATGAATATTGAGAATATGTGAAATTTGACATCAGAATTGGTTGAGAGATTTAATTTTTTTTTCTTTCTCCACTGTTGTTTCAATCAGTGAAAAGTGCTAAGTGCTATTCATCTGTCTCAGTGACATCACCATTTTCTTGCCGCCACCATATTGATGACCACTTTCTGCTGTGCGTCAGCAAGAGAGCAACAGCAGAGTTACGCTGACAAAGCAGGGCCCATTTTTCTCATTTTTCTCATTTTTTGTGATTCAGTTAGCTAACCAGCTGCTAGTCAATAAAATCATTTAACTTCAATTCCAAGTCTCACCGGGTATGAGCTAGCTTACTTGGCGCCATTACTGCTAACACTCGCTTACAGTCTAGTTTTTCAGCTCAACTGAGCTTTATAACAATTGTAAATTGAATCCAAAGCGCTCAGTATTTGTTATCAGTGGACATGATCTGTGTTGGGAGGCCCTGCAACTGTTATCAGCAGGAGGGAAGTTCACGTTCACTTCTCTTTGCTCTCTGACTCTGACCTCAGCACTGCACTCTGCCTCCGACCCCGAGCCCCACTAAAGCCATTAGCTTCCAGGCCATTTGATTAACTGTGGCCATCGATTCCCGCCGGAAATGAGTCAAGTCCAACATCACCTGATCAGAGCTGTCTGCCTGATGGTCACAGCGAGGTGAACGAGCTACGCTGGAGGGTCGGGAGGTGGGAGAAGATGATGCGGCTTAATGTGAAATACAAACACACATACCGACAGACCAAACACCCTGTTGTTCCTGGATCATTTACAGCTCCCAGTAGCCTGAGGGCTTTACATGTTATTGCTTTAGCAATGAAGAGAGAAATGCTGAACCATAAAGGATTCTGATTTATATCTTCTGTTACTATGCAGGGAGATTACTACACACTGCCGATTCTTAAAGCTCAGCTATTTCTAGAGCGTTTCATACTCTATGGCTTCACATCATCTCTTTCTTAATGAATTTTGGCTTAAATTCTCAGTTGTTTTGTTTTTCTTCTTTTTTTGTATGTCTGTGAAAGGAAGTATTTGCTTTTGTGTGGTAACACCAGGGTTGCCAGATGTGAAAGAAACAAGCACCCCTGGCTGTCAAAAGAAACCCACATCAGCAACTTGCATGGCTCTGTTTCTGAAGCCTAAAACAAGCATGCTTTTTTCTGCTTAATTAAAATGAGTTCACATTGGTAAGCCACAAATGCATTCATCAAGCCATGCTGTGCAAGCAATTATACTATGTTGAATGAGTCAGAATGAATCAGATTTTATTCCCCTTCACTATAGCACCATCTATTGGGGCCATTCATACTGGGCCCCATGGAAAATCACCTGTGATCCCTTTGCATGGAAAAGTGTTTTTCATCTGCTGTTAGCATTAGTTTCAGTTTGCTAGGATTACATACATCCCAATAATAAACTACTCGTTAATAGAATTTGACACTTTAGACATTCGTACCGAAGACAGGACTTGTTTATTTAGTTTTCATGGAAATAGATTAGGTATTTCAAAATCTTTTCAATCTGTCCATGTTTTTTGTTTGTTTGTGTTTTCCCACATTTTGCCAATCAGTGGCATCTTGCCAGTTAGCTAGTCTGTATTGAGAGGGATGTCAGCTGTTCGTGGCGCGATGGAATTCGGAGTGTTGTGATACGGACGATGCTCTTACAGAAAGGAGTGGAACTGGACAGCAGGTGGATGTATTTGACTGTTTGTATTTTATCTGTGGGCACAAACAAGCGCAAAGAAAGACAGGACAAAAAAACGAGCAACGTGCATTTATATTTTCAAGTGAATCTCTGGAAACACAAGCCCAAAGTTGTTAATAATAAGCGAGCATGGCAACTGTGGGTAAGACTTTAAATTCACTCTCAGCTTGCTAACAGCTGTCACTGGAGTGAGTTGGCAAAAACATGACAACAGGCTGGACATGGTTGCAGGCCAGTTAGATGCTTATGCGCGCGCACACACACACACACACACACCCACACACACAGTGCATACGTTAGGCTTGGTACAACAGTTTGAATAGCGTCAGGGTCAATTGTTGTGGTGATCAGGGTCACGGTGGCTGTGTTGTGAAGCCTCAGGAGTGGATTTGAGCCAGAGAGAGCTGAGAGAGACACAGCAGGCAGGAGGCCAGGAGAGAGGAGCAGGACAGCATCAACTGCCAAGGTTGCACACCTACACAGCTGCGCGTGCACGCACACACACACACACACATACACACATACACTGACTAAGGGGAGTGCCATGATTCAACCAACCAACTGGCATCAACAGCCTCCAGCCACAGTCAGGGACAAGGAGCAGCCTGTCACAAGACGAGAGGCCAGGATGTGAAGAGCCAGGGAGGGAGGAGCAATAATATGTCCCAAATGTAAGATATGAGGCTGGCACAGGCAGTGATGGATGTTCAAAATGACAGCGTGGCACTGTGGCTCTGACTCTGTCCCACAGGAGAGA